>BMAO01022993.1:0-86925 GCA_019973975.1 Trichonephila clavata | reverse complement strand
TTTAAAATAAATTAAATGTAAAAAAACTTTTTTAAGAACAAGCTTTTATTTAAACTCGCTAAAAAGAATAAAATAAACTTTTCCTTTAAAACTTTTTTTACTATCAACTTATAACGTCATTACACAATTTATATGATATAAAAGCTTGTCGCAATATTTAAGTACTCATATTTACTTAGTTTGAATTTTTAAAAACCAAAATCAATCAGGTTAAGTTATTTATTTTACTTGTTTATCTACACAGGTAAATCTCGCGACAAGCTTTTATATCATATAAATTGTGTAATGACGTTATAAGTTGATAGTAAAAAAAGTTTTAAAGGAAAAGTTTATTTTATTCTTTTTAGCGCGTTTAAAATAAAAGCTTGTTCTTAAAAAAGTTTTTTTACATTTAATTTATTTTTTACTTTTTAACTATCGCTGGACAGGTTTCTCAGCCTGTTCAACTCATTGAACGCTGGTTCGCCATCCCTGGTTTAGCTGAATTAATTCTCGCAAAATGGTATTAGACTAAAAACACAATTTTTTTAAATCCGTAATTTTTAAACAATTTTTTCAATCTTCATGCAGATTTTGGCTAACGTTGTTCTACACACGAAAAAAAAGGTTTAGTCAGATTATCTTCATAAATGACAAAGTTATTAAATGTTTAATTAAAAATTTTGACTATTTTGAAAAACTTAAAGAATATATTATTTATTTGAAATATTTTGAAGATAAGGGATGTATTTCTCTAATATATTAGAAGAAAATTTTAATTGTTTATTAAAAACTTCAAAAGGCATTTAAATATTTGTATTAATCAATAAAATGCTTAAGACTAAAAAAGCATTTTGTAATCAAAAGAGAAAGTTTTATCAAATAATAATAATTTTTTGCTGGACATTAAATATCTTCTACGTAAGAATCTATTTTTTTTTAATTGCTCAGATCATCTTTAGAAACTTGATTTTGAAAAAATCAATAATTAAATTCAAATAAATTAACAGATTCTATTTGTAATTAAATTTAAGGACACATGTCGTAGTGTGTGTTTAGATTACTGGTGATAAAATGAGGTATATTTAAATTACTCGTAGGCTTAAAATTAGAAAATTTCTTTAAAAAATTACTTCATTTTATTGTAAAATTATTTTTTTTAATCGAAAATATATTGCATTTCTAGATAATATTTTTCTCTTATTGTTTTCCTAGCGGATTCCTTTTTGATGGGTAAGATATATATATAAAAATGATCTTTCCGATTCTGTAATTATTTTTTGTCTGAGTTTCATAGATTAAAGTTAGATAAATTATTTAAAGAATTTCTTCAATACTCCATCTCAGTTTAACTTGGCAGCGTTGAGAAAGGTATACAATGTACCAATCTACTTGAAAAATAGCTATACTTTTTTGTTTTGAATTTAAATCCAAGGAAATAGATAGAAATTTGTTAAAAAATTGCATACGTTGTAGAAATTAGATTGTTTTTACGTTGTAGAAATGTAATTATTTTTTAGACAAAGTTAATTAATACTGTCAATAGCACAACGTTATGAAATTCCAGTTTGGCTGAAAACCTATTTTCGACGCCAACTTTTGTCATTGTTGTAACAATAAAATTATTACAACAATGCAGATATATCAAGTTGGCGCCCAAAACTAGTTTAACGTTTTTAATTAATATCTTTTTAATTAATTGCAATATCGGAATATAAATGGTCAAAACATGCATTGTCATCCAAACTAAACGTGTATACAAAATTTCAGCTCAATGGGAGGAAGATATCAGCTTCAAAATTGAGTTGCAAGATTCCACCCGAACAAATTACATACATACATACATACATACATACATACATACATACATACATACATACATACATACATACATACATACATACATTGTAAGTTAAATAAAAGCTTTTAAAAAGAGTACAAACTCAGGTTTTATCTGTGTTGTTTGACAAAATTGAAAAATACGATATCCGTCGTCAATAGCTCTCGTGTTGCTTTTAAGTGAAACGTTTATAAACTCTCACAATCATATATATATATATATATATATATATTATATATATATATATATATGATTGTGAGAGTTTATAAACATAAACGTTTCATATATATGCATATCAATGTGTGCTTGTGCTTGTATTATCGTTAAAGCGTATAATCCATTATTTGTAAAATACTTGGCTTACTTTTGTAAATAACTGACTGCATCAATTAAATTGTGTTGAATATTGAAAAATTGAATTACAGGCTTAAACTTGTTACTCAATAAAATAAAGGTTACTTAATCATTATAATAGTGAATTTGATTCGTATTACTTTTTTGATAATAATTTTCATATTTTTAAAATGATTAAGTGTTTTTGCGACAAGATTGCGTCACCTAATTATTTATAAGTTTTAAAAATTGCAATATAATTATTGCTGTACTCTATGTTGCATTTTCTTGTGGTTTAACTAATCTTGGATTACTATAAAATTTATCGACTTCATTAACTGCCGTTTATCATCATTTGATCTACTCATAATACTAAATGTGTTTTTCAGAGATATTAACTTTTTATCATCAATTAATTTATAAAGAAATGAACTTATTTTTATATCCAATATATTTTTCACTTTAACGTTCTATCACTAATTAGTTAATTTTTAGGATATCTAAATATATATATTTATCGGTATATACTAGGTAATTAGGTTAATAATAATCTTTATTCCTTACTCATTTCAATTCCCTTGGTTTGTTGTTGAATGGCATACCTAACTATTATCTTATTACATAACTGAATTATACAATTTAAGTGAACACACAAATATCATTCCTCATTATCGGAAAAAAAATTGCAGAATTTCTAAAGGTAGAAATATCATTTACAACGCAGCATTTATGAATGGTAAATAATAATAATAATGTTGATATACTTCCAAATGTAATTCGTTTTAATATCTGCTCCTTTCAAATATCGAATATCTATCTTTATACGCTATTTAACACTGAAGGTGGAAAATAATTAGAATTTTAGTTTGGCGCCATTTTGCAACAATTTATTTTAAATATTTATCGTGGAAATATCTTTCATTTTCTTTTTCTTTCATATCGCCGGAAAAATGAATCACTTGTAGGAAACTCATGATTAAAAAGAAAATCAATTTCTACGAACGCTGACAACTCGATGACTTTATTATATTGAAATATTTTACCAGAATGATTTCAAACTAATACTCGTTTAAAAAAGTAAAATGCGAACTTTAAGGTGAAAGGAACAACTCAGGAATAATCTGCCACATAATGTACTTTTGCATTTGGGAAAATCTTTCTTCAAAACAAGATTTGACATTGTAATACATTTAATCCAATACTCGCGGAGTAGAATGCCGAAGACTTTCTAGCGCTTATTCCGTCTTATCATTGAACCAACAGTCTCAAAAAGAATTAATATTTGAAAATAATAAATTGCTAAGTCAGCTTCTTTCTCGGAAGTATTTTTTCTTATCTTTGCTTTCAATATTCATTCGCATAGCTTTATAACTTTTTAATTTAAGTCTTTCCTTTCTTATTATTCTATTGTAAAATATGTTGTGAACGGTACTGTGTTCACATACGTGTGCTCTTTTAATAATTTGTGTAAGTATTTGCACGTTGAATAAAGGAATTAATTTTTATATTTTTAAATAAAATTGATAGAGTTTTCTAATTTTAATCGAGAATAAATTACTTAATTTTTTCATTTTTCCAAAATGCTCTATTGTAACCAATTTCAACACGTTCCTTAATGGTAAATTTAAAAAAAAATTTAACATGTTATTTCTTATTTTTTTAAACCCTTACATGTTTGATAATAAGTTATACATTATATAGTGTAGGTTTATTGTTAATTTAAATTATTAATGAATAAAATTGTTTTAATATCATTTTTTAGTTTTATTGGATAAAGTATATATATATATATATATAAATCCTCTATTTATTTTATTAAAAAAATATTAATTTATTCACAGAAGTAATAAAATAATACAACAAAAAGTAGCACATATATACATGCATACATATATATATGTGTGTATATATATTTGTGTGGGTGTGTAGTTTTATGAAATGCAATAAGTCTTACAGAAATTATTATATCACTTAATTAACATATCATGCTTATTTACACATTAGCTTTCACGTTTATTTTAAAAGCGTTCATTTCACGTTATTTCTATATATATATATATATATATATATATATATATATATATATATATATATATATATATATATATATATATATATATATATATATATATATATATATATAAGGTGTTCTTAATCAAACTAATTAAAGTATTGCATTTAATCAAGGAAATTATTCCTTTATTGTGTATTTTTAAATCTACAGAAAAATCAATAACTATAAATTAAAATAAATTTAAGAGCTTCTATTTTTGGAAAATATAATCATATATAAAATGTTATAAAAATATTTCAAGCAAGCTGAAAAGTTCCATATGTTCCTATTGCAAACCTTTAATTGCAAAATTCTCTCTTCAACTAAGGCTTTTAAGCATAAAGTTAGTTTGTGCTTACAGTGTAGAAATTACTAAAACTAATATAGTTCGTGTATTTTAAAGTAATGGAACCGAAAGTACTCTAGCTTAAGTTTTTGAATAGGTAACATTTAAAAATACAATTTTTGTCAAACATCAATTGTTAAGATAAAATAAATATGTGTAATTAACCATGTAATTGTAAAAATTTCTTGGCTCATATCTAATTTTGGATCAATCTTTTTTGTGTATTAAAATCTATAAAAAAAAATAAAATGCTGGAAGAGATAACATTTTATTTGTGTACTTTCGCTTCATTATTGAATAATATAGATCTCTCAGCAGTTTTTGATCTTAAAATGTATTACACTTTCAAAATATTTCAACCTTTAAATTATAAATAAATTTTATTTTTTATTATTAAATGTATTTATATATATATATTCATTTAGTTGCTTATTAGAAAGTGTATAGCTTTTCAATGAATTTCGTAACAAGTGAATGCATGTTTAAATGAAGATTTTTCTTAAACCCTCCCTAATTCAGCTAATACATTAATTCCGTAGAATTTCCCAAAAAATTGTAATACATAGATAAAAAATAATTCATTGTTAAAAAATTTATGAATAATTATGAATATTACACTAACATAACTTTTCGGAAGACAAATAAAATGCGTATATAATAAATATAGCACACATTTATGTATAATCTATAAATAAAACTTAACTCAAGATGATTTCAGAAATTTCAAAATACTGAAATGTACGAAGTGGTTAAAAGTTATGTACATAATAATTGGTCAAAAAATAAGTCCCAAAGGTTAAATAAATTAATAGACATGAGCTAATGAAAAATTACACAGCAATCACGCAGTGTGCTTTTAGTTTCGTCCTTTAAAGTATATGAAATAATAAAATTCCTTTCTGGTAATCAGAGCTTTTCTACGAAATAGAAATAAAAATTATTAAATTAAGCGATTTTATACTTGAGGACTGTGTTGGTGCTTGTGGCTGATCTTTTTTTTCCAGAAATTTATTAATTGATTATTCAAATAACCTGCGAAATCAGGACATGAAACAATAATATGATAATTAAAATACGGCCTTAGACTTAATGTCACAGGAATGCCCTTATGCCGTTATATTTATTCATAAGAATTCCCTTATTACCTATCTAGATAATGTATCTATATATTTTGAAACAATGAAAAATTGCTCCTAAATAAAAAGGTTTTGAAGCCCACCAGTATGGTTTGAAATTAGCTGGTCACTGGAGTATCCATAATAATGTTTCAGTAAAACACTGACAATCTTATTAAACGTAGAATCGTCTATAAGCGGTCAAAAAACCTTGTAATCCCCTCTATGTCCTGTTGTCATGCTGATAGCAGGAATCTGTTTCATTTGCACAATGAGAACCTACAATATTGATGAATTATCATACTTGATTAAAGGGGTAACACAATTTCGATAGAAATCACTGTTTTTAATGGGATTGTACACTATAACGCCACATCTTTAAGCTCTTGGACACCTGCGACTTCTCGTCACCCGGCTGGATCAGTTTTTAGGAGAATTGATCACCAAATGTGCAAAAACACCTGCAGTCGTTAATATATTGCGTGGACGTGTCTTGGATAGCTCCGGAAACCTTTGACACGAGGAGAAGCCCACTCCACCCACGGCCGGATGTAACGAGAGGAAAAGGCGCCAACAGCAGTCAAACCTCCAAAATTTAGAGGGAGCCGAGAGAGAAACGAGAGTTCCAACGGAAACTTCACGGGGAACGGACACCACAAGATCTATTTTATAAAAGGCACAAGCATACCAATTTTCAAGCAGGATGATCAAATAGTTAAAAATGGAAATATTTATCGATTACGCCTCTTAATCTCCTGAAATTAAACTTGGTAGTTGATATTCGCAAAACCCATTTTGTAGCAGTCCTCTACTTTACGAAAGGAATCTGCTTATCAAATTTCAAGACTGTACGTCTAATAGTTTAAAAATGGGGATAATTATCTATAACGCCACTTGAGCCCCCGCAACGCCACTTAAGGGTCTGTTTACACAAAACCATTTTGTAGGGGAATTGAGGTCTATGAAAGGAATCTGCTTAGCAAAATTTGAAGACTATGCGTCCAATAAATTAAAAATGCAAAAAAAAAATATCAATAACGTCCCTTGAACTCCCGCAACGCCACCTAGGGTCAATTTTCGCAAAACACATTTCGTAGTGTATCTCTATCCTATGAGAGGAATCTGCTTACCGAATTTCAAGACTGTGCATCTAATAGTTTAAAATAGAAATAATTACTTATATCTGCCCTTAACCCCCCGCAACACTCCTTGGGGGTCAATTTTACCCAAACCCGTTTTGTAGCGGATATTTATTCCATGAAAGAAACATTCCTACCAATTTTCAAGCAGGTAGGTCAAGTAGTTTAAAAACGAAAATATTTATCTATTACGCCCTTAATCCCCCAACGCCACTTAGAGGTCTGTTTTCACAAAACCTTCTTATAGGTGATCTCTACTCTATGAAAGAAATCTATTTATCAAATATAAAGACTGTGCGTCTAATAGTTTAAAATGGAAATAATTTTTCTATAACGCCCCTTAAGTCCCGCAACGCCACTGGGGGGCAATTTTCATGAAACCCATTTTGTAGCGTATCTCTAACCTATGAGAGGAATCTGCTTACTAAGTTTCAAGACTGTACGTCTAATAACTTAAAAAACGGAATTTATAACTCCCCTTAAACCCCCGCCCCGCAACAACCCTTGGGGTCATTTTTCCCAAAACCCATTTTGTAGCGAATATTTACTCCATGAAAGAATCTTACCTACCAATTTTCAAGCAAGTAGGTGAAGTAGTTTAAAAACGGAATAGTTATCTATTACGCCACTTAATCCCCGCAACGCCACTTAGAAGTCTGTTTTCACAAAACCCGTTTTGTAACTGATTATTATTCTACGAAAGGTATCTATTGATCAAATTTAAAGACAGTGCGTCAAATAGTTTAAAATGGAAATAATTATCTATAACGCCCCTAAGCCCCTGCAACGCCACTTGAGGGTCAATTTTTACCAAACTTATTTTGTAGTGGGTCTCTACTGTATGAAAGGAATCTGCTTACCCAATTTCAAAATTGTACATTGAGTACTTTAAACATGGAAACAATTATTTTTAACTCCCCTTAACCCCCCGTAACGCCCCTTGGGTTTCGAATTTCAGAAAATCCGTTCTTAGCTGATGTCTACTCTATGAAAGGAACATGTCTACCAAATTTCAAGTCTGTACGTTGAATTGTTTTAGAGATATCGTGATTAGTCAGTCAGTCAGTCAGTCAGTGAGTTGAGTCGCTTTTCTTTTTTATATATATATAGATTATATATAGTATAAAAGGGGCGTTAATAAATGTGTGTAGTACTTCAGTTTTAAATATCCATAACAACGTATTCACTGGATATCGAAAGACAATGTTAAACGAGACTTATAAGAAATAACAATTTGCTATTAGGAATTGGATTTAAAGTACTGATAAAGTTTTTAATTACTGATATTGTAATTTCATACTCCTCTGTACTCGATAAGCCTAATTCAAAACATGCAAGGCAACTGAATCGTTGGGTTCTTTTTCTTTTATCTGGTGCTTTACAAAGGTGCTTGCAATCAGTGATATTTTGGTAATTCTTCATTAGGAAGAATTAGGATATCGGGAGTGCAGTTTAGACAGTAGCTATTTTATGAATTCTCATTAGATTTCATATCACTTAAAATACAAATAAGCATGAACTAAGGATCCTGACAGAAAAAGAAACATTTTTGGAAATTAATGACTATTTTAGGAAGTTACACACATTTACTATTATATCAATATATTTAAATTGTTTTCTAGCATCCTATTTTTCCTTTCGTTTTTAAACACTTTCTCGTAACTCATTTACGGATCCTAAACTTATTTTTGCCTAACGACATGCTTCCCTTCTATTTAATGATACAAATATGAAAAAAAATCTCGTTTTCTCCCGTCATTTATTCAGTGTGTGAATGTAACGCGTTAGTCAACAGCAAACATAGCCTAATAACGTCTATTCCCAATGGATAAAAGCCTGTTGTGATTCAGTCTTTTCGTTGCCACAACAGCATACCCTCGGGAAAGAAAGTTTGGGAGATGAAATACCGCTGGGATGCAATGGTCTCTGACAAATAAGTCAAGAATTACCTAAAGGGTGTTTTGAGGGATAGAAAAGAAAAAGGCGAGGTTCCATCTCCAAACTGGGGTCTAAAAGAACGGCATTCATCTTCTGAGGACCAATCAAAACGTATTACTCACGCAGTCTTTATCCACATGACGGCTTTCTCTTTTTTTATTCATACCTGTATGTGCTGTGTTCCTTTTTATTTTTGTTTCTGACAAGCATTAACATGAAATGGGCGGATTGAAAGTGAAGCAAATGAGTGCTTGGGGTTATTTCTTTTATATTGAGAAAAATTATTATGTGGTGCGTGAAAAAATAGATAGATATCATGGATGGTACTCAAAACTTATGTAAGAGATTCAGGAGATTTTTTTTCTTTTAAATTCAAGTAAAATGGTATGTGTTTTCAAAACCTCAACTGCCTTCTATCATCGCGATTTTTTTTAAATTAGATTTTGGCAGAATTCACTGATTTATCATAAATAATATCAATATTGAATTTTTTTATTTTATTTTATTTATTTATTTTTTGCTTTTAAGCCTATTGACATGAAATGAGTCTAAAAAACATTCCTAAGCCTTCTTTTGTTATATATATATTTATAGATATATGAATAAAATTTTTAAATTATACTTTTGCAAAAATCTTGCCATATATAAGAATATTTGCTGTCTAGAAGAATATTTGCTTCTAATGACTGAACATGAATTTAGTTATGCAATAAATAACTGCTTACAAAAGTAATACTTCTCTAAAATCCTCACATTTCAATTTATTAAGTAATATGCTAATTTCTTGCTTATATGTTTTATTAAATTTTCTGAAGTATTATATTTTGTGAATTACTTCCTGACCCTCATTTCTTTGTAATAGTTACTCATTTTTCATTGTTTTATTGGTTCCAATATCCTATTTTCTTGATATTGAAGAGTATTTATTTTATTTTTACAAAAGATTATGTGTAATCTTTCTCCATTTTACTACATTTAAAATTGCATAAGAAGTCAGAAAAGAAAAAAAAAATACGTTCAATATTAAATTGGTATTTGAAATAATATATGAATCAATTATCATAAAATTATATTAAGACGTATACATATGAATAACAATTTAGCATTAGTAAAACGTAGCCAATACACATGCGATTTTTAATACACTGTTTTTCATTTTTAATCTATATTTCATCTCATAAATCCCATATGGATTTAACAACTCCACGTTTTCTCAAAAATGCAATGTTTCAGTAAAAAAAAAAAAAAATCGAACCCTTTTTATTTAAGACTCGTATCACAGCATTCAAAAAAAACATTCATAAATTTGAATTCATGTCTTTTGCGAACATTTAGAGAATCTTAAGAGAAAAAATATTTTCATCCATAATATTTTTAGATTTATTATTATATATAATTGTGCAATCTTTAAAATAGTATAGAATATACAGTGCGCATAGAGATTTAAACCTTATTGTTATGATAAACAAACTAATTATTCAGCATGCTTGAAATATCAGTATTTCACAAATAATAAATTTAATGAATTTTGGATAGCCACATGTATTACTTTAATTTTTTTTTCAAAACAAACAATTTATTTTAGTTAATGTGTGATTGAAAAGTATACAGTTTTTATGCTATTGAATTGAATTTCCCCATTCTGAATTAATGTTTCACAGTGCCAACTTTTTAAATATAAACTGAAAAATATTTAACTCAAACAATAACTACAGAATTCGACAATATTTGGAGACAATATTTATTGTACCACATCTAAAATACAATCACAAGAACTAGTCATAGATACATTTTGGGATAACAGAACTGACATAACATTCTATAAATAAGTACATACAAATTAAATGCAAAAATATTTTCAAATATACAGTGAGTCGAATAGTAATGCAAGCCCTTCAGAAATATTATATGTTATTTACGTAATCTCTTAGGCTCACAGTAGTATCCAATGATCTCATGAAGCAGTTCTAAGGCCATTAAGTTTTGATGTGGGGGTTAGAGGCTAGGAAAAGGACTCCTACGAGTGTCCCTCGTGATCAGTGGGATTAAGGTAGAGAGAGCTCGAAGAGCTTGTTAGAAAATTCGTTTGGATCATTGTTTCTTCAAGAAACTTGTACATTAAATTAGTCAAGTGAGAATGGGCATTATCTGCTTGTAAAACCAATATATCACCAATTCCAGCGTCAGATGCATAAACAAAAAATCTATAATGCCTCTGTTCAGTAAATACTTAGGGTTCTATGTGGACGATACGCAGATGTGTGACCTCAAAAAAGATACTTTTCCCCGTATAAGAATACTATTCCTTGTCTCTTGTGGTATTTTGGATAAAAAATAAGGAGTATTTGCTTTTCTCCACTATAAATCATATCTAGATATATAAATCATATCTCTGTTTTACAAAGAAAAACTTATAGTGTGGAGAATTGGACTGCTTATGAGAAGTTAGGGCTACCATATATTTGTAATCCTCTCGAATTACTCTAATCTTATTTAAGATGATTTTATCTAATTGGTTGCATTTAACTTCAAACTTAACTTCTTTTATATTATATATATATTCCTCATTTATCGATCATTCCTGATATGTAATAAAACGATACAATTAATAAACCTGATTGAAATTACTTCAGTTTAGAGACACAGAGGGGATCAGTTAACTGTTACAAAATGTCTGAAATGCTTGGGACATCATGAGGGTAAAATACATCACCACACGTTAACTTAAAAATCAACAAATATATTTTATCTAGAAGTCATTTTAATCTTTTAAATCGGGATACACTACATTTTCTATCAACCGTCTTAAGCGGACGCTACTTTTTGCAAATGGATCTTAGCATTTAAAGATTGCATTTACGAAGTAGTGACAATCCAATCAGAAATCGGAGCGCGGTTTGGCTGAGAAGTCAGTTCCACGATTCCTCTTTTCTTGTCTGATTATCATCAATATTTGTAGAAAAATGCTGGAGTCTGGGTATCAAATACTTTTAAAATGCATTGTAGAGCAATTATTTTGTCATCTCAATTTAAATATTATATTATGAGTCAACCATAATCTACTGTATACGATCAAGGTGTATATGATACATTTCCTCTTTATTACATAAAAGTGTCACCAAATTAAATATTTTTTATAATCTTAGCTTGCTATTTTTTATCATGTGCCTCAGTATCTTTATAATGCGGATATTCATTTTTTTTTATCTTGTAATAAAATTTGCCGGATAAGTGATTTAAACCTCATCAGATTCATAAATTGGCATAACATGTCTTTAATGATTTTCAATAAATTTTACAATACAGCAAGGTCATTTAAAACTATTCGATCTAAGTTCTGTAGAAGGTATACTGGATGCACAATACTGGCATCAAATTGTCCATGATGTTACTTAAATGATTCACGAATGATTTTGGCTCGGTAACGTTGTGCATTGGCATTCGAGAATTGCCATTCAAATACTGTTGTGGTTTGAATTCTTAATAAAGTCATTGAATAGCTGAATATGGTCTGCAAACAACATATCATAAGCTTTTTCAGTCCCTGGTTGCTTCAGTTTTAAAAGCCAGTTCTTACTATACAAGAACACCATTCGCCACTAACGGTTTACATATGGATTTCATAATAAGATGGATACACAGTCTGGAATTGTTATTTAGCTCACAAAGCAAGGGTTTTCCACTCATTTAGGAACCAACTGAAGCAACTTACAGGTTTTTAGCAAAGATAATTCAATATGTAATCTGCTGCCATGTACATAACAAATTTCAATGAAATGTTCTCACGGTCAAATCTGTCGAAAACCTTTATCAAGTTTTGCAGTTTTTAAAGGCATTCATGCTTTTGTGTTAACACTTAACTACTATAAACATATATTTCAGTTCTAGGTCGTTAAATACAGGTGGAATTAACTGGAAGTACTCAGTCCATGCTGAGTACTTTCAGTCCAATGATATTTACTTTCACACCACGGGTAGATTCTACGACCAATATTAATTTCAGGACATGCGTCCTGTCAGTTAAAATTCACCTTTACTTTTTTCTTAGATGGAAATATATATATATATATATATATATAATATATATATATATACCGTAGAATACCGACTTTTAACTTTCACCTTTTAGAGCAATTTAAGGGTGCTCGTTATACGCCGAATATGAAAATAAGTGTTTTTTTTAAAAAAAGTTTAGCATACAAAAATTGAACTTTTACATATTGTCAAATACTGTTTAGTTTAAGTAGTGGCATTGCTTATGAACTTTAAGGATTGTACTTCTAGAAGTATATTACTTTTTCTACAGCCTAAAATAATACCTGGAATAAATGACATCAAACTATAAGAGTATTACTCAAATACATTGCAGACTTCTTGGAAAAGGGGGGAGGGCGCCTTATTTGGAAAATATAGCGAAAAATTAACATTTGAAGGTTGAAAGTATAGCTGCGCGTTATATACGTGGATTTTACGGTATATATATATATATAGATTGATAGATAGATAAATATTTGTATATATATACCTATATTTATCTATCTATATGTATATTTGTATGTACATATACCTATATATTTTAACTATATATGTATATATATATATATACATATATAAATGTAAACATTTAAACATTAAATTCTCATACTCTACTTCAAGGTTTCAATAGTAGTTACGTTTGCATAAAATCAAGTCATCTCTACGGAAATTCTTTTTAAACTAAAATCACAGCTAAGAAATAGTTTTCCCAAGAGGATTTGTAGAAGAAATCGTATAGAATACCCGTTACAGAGTTAGCTTTAGTTTTTTTGTGTTATCACAGAAAACATGCTAAATAGTAACAGTTTTATAAACTATTACATACCAATTGCTCAATTATTCTGATACTAATACCAATTTAAATTTTACTTTTATGAAAATATTTTGAGATGCCCTTATTTGTGAATGGGATCAAAAATATAAATTTAACATCTGCCAGATTTAAAATGTTATGACAGTTAAATGACTTTAAAATAGAATGATTTTAATTCAGAATCATATGAAGATGAAAAGGAGAAGAATTTAATCAATGTCTGAATAAAAAAAATCATGAAATTATGCTTACTTATGGGAATATTAAAATAAAATGAGATATCTCAGCTTCGAAGCATCGTATATCTTATCAACCTAGAATATATATGCCATGAAAATTATTTCAGGAAATTAATCTAAAATCAATCAAACCAGTACCTCGAAACTATTTATTTTTTGTATAATAGAATAGGTCTATTTTAACAATCTTTCTTAATGACTAATTGAGTAAAATGTGCTCAAAATTATGCTTACAAGATTTAAATGAAAATCTCCCTCTGTATTTTTTGTTGTTTTTTTTTTCTTTCAGAAAAGTAATCTTGATTATATTATGAAAAAGTAAATTCATTTATTAAAATAATACAAATGTAAGAGTTCGGTATCTATTTATATTGTGAGATTTAATGATATGATAAGAATAAATGTTAAAGTTTCGATCAAGGTAGTCAAAGATTAAAACTTGTTGAAGTATTTAAAATGCTTTTCTAATAAACATTCACAGCAATATCCAATGTAAAACGTTCAAAAAAAGTATGTTTTTCTATCTTTGCAAAGTGAATTGAATGCTGATAATGGTTTTGAATATAATATAGTTTAATAAGTATGTCGGTTCAGTAGAAAAAATATGTTTCAGAGCGTGATTTGTGAAATTTCAGTTTTTGTGATGGCTTACTATATGATTTCTTTTATAAAATTAACATTAAAACTCTTCTTAAGAATGTCTTTTCTTTAAAGAAAGTTATATCTTATTTATACTAAGTGGTTACTACGTGATTAATAAAGATACATTTAAAAACATTAAAGGAAAATAAATTGTAAAATAATTGAATGTAATTTTTAATAAATATGTTCATTACAAATAAATTTAAGTGAATTTCCTACAATAAAAATACAATTTGACACGAAACATTAATTCAAAAAATTTCGATTAACGAGAAATAAAACATGTCCTAAATGAAAAAGAAATGCTTTTCCCGTATTTTTTGCATGTGCATTTGTTCGAATTACTATGTATCAAAATAAATAATAATGTCTGCCGTTCAAACATAAAAGAAAGCTGAATAAGCAAGTGAAAATAAAGCTAAGGCATGATATAAGGAAGAAAAACACAACCGAGTTCTCGGAGTCAACTCAGTAATACTTTTTAAATATTAAGGTATTGTAGATTTTTTACTCAAAAGTAAAAACCACCGTTCTGATTGAACAATGGTTTTTACTTTTGAATGGAACTGAATTAAATATATTTTTTGCTCTATTTTATTTTAGCAAACTTTCTTTCTCGGAACAAGAAACATATCCTCAAAGTTTATTCACAAACTGTTATTTTTTTAGGGTTTCATTTTTGTATTTTTCAAAGTAAACTTCGGGAAAACGACATGATGAATATACGGACACTGCAAAAGAATAATTGAGATATGTATTACGGGGAAAATTGAATTTCTTTTATTTCCGATAGTTATTTAAACTTTATCTATGAAAATTAACAATTCGATAACTTCTGAAATATTTTGCATTGAATCCAACAAATTATATGGTATTAAATATAACAGTTTAATGTAAGTAAATAAAATTGTTTATAAATATATCTTTTGAACAACATAATAAAGTTATACGAAAAAAAATTATCCCTTAACATATTTCATGAATTTAAAATATTTTTAATAGAATTTACATCGTAAAATTACTTTACCATTTACTTATTAGTTAATTATTATTATTATTAAGATGTTAGTTATATTTAAAATACATAACAGAGAATAGTTCTCAATTACGAAATATCTTTACTATTTAACATACAACGATGTTATTTAGAATAGAAATTTGTATGCTAGATTAAGAAAACATTTTATGCATATAGGTAATTAGTCATTGACATTTTTATTTTAAATCAACTGATCCTATTTCTGAATGGTATGACATTTAACACGCTAAAAATTATATGTTAAATGTGAATTAATTTAATAATAAAAAAAATAAGTTTTATCTGCTCTCTTAATGTTCACCCGTTCACTGTTAAGGTATTCGACTGGTTTGCGACAACTTTTTTACTTAAAAAATGGAGATATGGGGATTTTTTGTTATTCTTTGATTTGTTTAGTACATTTTAAGAAAAATATGCTAAAATTAAAAAGAGAAAAAGAAATTATTATTAATAAAATGGGAAAAATAGGTAAACATTTACAAAAAATAGCATAACCGTGGCCCATTCTGTACAAAAGGTTTATGAACAAATTTTCAATATTTTCATTCTAATGTATAGATATAATATTCATTTTTAAAATGACCTTCAGGATAAGATATATTTTCTTTTTTACAAAAACTAGAGCAATTTATCTTAGTTATTATATGAAATTGCTTAAAAAACAGTGATTATAATACAAAAGGGATTGTAAATTTTCTAATAAAACAGTAATTGATAAATCTGAAGGTTAAAACAATTCGACTATTACACAGAACTAACAGAAAAAATTTATTTAATTATTATCGAAATTTTTTCAGCAATCGCTGACCCCGTTTGAATATTTTTAAATAATACATTTCGAGTAAAACGCGTTGTAATGTATGTGCTTAAAGTAATGGCTTAAGTAATGGAATCTGCTTTTACTAAAACACTTGTACTTTTTGTTCTAGTGAACGGAACATGATAAACTTGGTATTTTTATAAAGCTTATAAGATAACATATAAAATAAAATCATAAGAAAATGTAAATTTGTTGGCAACATTCACAATTTTAGGGTAGTCGTATACCTTAAATTTAAGAGGCAATATTTTAGCATTTCTACATGATACTTTCATTGATTGAGTTTTGGAAACAAAGACTATGATATAACGTCACATATCGTTTCAATAATTGTGTGTTTTAACTTAATATAAAACAGTACAAGAAATATTTTTAAATTATATTCTCTGAAGACATACGTAAAATATTACAACCATATAGTTTCTCAGTAACTAACTGTAGACTCGACTGTAACATATTTTTTATAGAATTCTTCGCATGTCTTAAGAGGGCACAAAATGCATAAAAAACAATTATTAAAAATAATATGTTAGAAAAATATTTAAAATTTGCTATAAAACTGGGCAAATAAGTTTATTCCCGGTCGTCAATTGTATTTTTGTGTTAAAGTACTGGGACAATAAATGACTCTTCGTTTTAGTTTATTTTATTTTTGAAAATAATTTTCTTACTTGGTATATACTACTGAATCAAAACTGCAATCATTTTAGAACTATTTATGACTCATAATTGTTTCACCAGATTTCACAATAGAAATTTATTTGAATTTTTTTTACTAGAGATTTATTTTTCTACACTGCTTCTCATTCCATTTAAAACTGAATATTTTTACTTTTCTCACAAGTATTTTATTTTTAAATAATAGAGAAAATTATACTTTTAGATGGAATTTATTAAATCAGACAACTTGAATATTGATCAAAACAATGATAAAATATATACAAAAGATATTTGAAATTGTTTTGATCATAATTTATGCACAAATTAATTAAACATTGCTCTGTTACATGAAGGTATATACAAGAATGAGAATAATGTGTGATATTATTCATGACATTAAATAGGGATAGTGCCCGTGCAGAGTTTGCATGAAATGCTATTCATTCATAGAATGATGTTAAGAAGAAAATCAAAGCATTTCATTGATTTACGCAGCCTCATTTCTTACTTCAGTATTGCAAAATTGTTTACTATGTTGCACGAAATTCAATTTATATTTGGAAATTCTGTATT
Organism: Trichonephila clavata; assembly: GCA_019973975.1. Classification (NCBI taxonomy): domain Eukaryota; kingdom Metazoa; phylum Arthropoda; class Arachnida; order Araneae; family Nephilidae; genus Trichonephila; species Trichonephila clavata. The sequence goes on along the minus strand of BMAO01022993.1, from coordinate 69,360 downwards.
TAGTTTTAAAAGCTTCCTTATCCATTAAAGAATTATGTGCAAAAAGATGAAAAAGATGTTTCACACAATAGCAAATTAGAAGAGGATTCAATAATTCGTTAATCCACGCAAAGACCATTATTTAACATAAAACAGCCATATAACTATATTACCTTTTTATTTTTTTATCTCCCAAAGGAATAAATGACACAAAATATAAAATAGATTTTTATTCAAATATGTTACGAGATACTTTGTACAGTACACAATTCCTTATTTCTATTTTTGTAAAATAATTATTATATACTGTGAAACACTGATATGTCTTGAATTTAACGATGATTTCAATGAAAGAAAGTATATATAAATTGAGATGGCAACACGATTTTTTAGTTTTTCAATTGATTTTGTATGATCCAAGCCTAACGTTTATTTTTATGTTATGCTTGTTAATTGTTTGAAAAATAATCTTGCTTTTTAATCTGTAATTAAATTAGGTCAAAATACATTTTTTTTAGAAAATAAAAAATATAATATTATTTAATTTTGCATTAAATACGTAGTTACTATAATTGTTAAGAAGTAAATACTGCTCTTATTCATACACACTCATATATATATATATATATATATATATATATATATATATATATAAAAAATATATAATATATATATGTCAACAAAATTACTCTACAAGAGCGAGATGAATATATATATATATATATATATACACTCAAGAGCCAAAACATTATGACCACCCTTATTTTTGCAATGCACTCGCTTGGATAACGTGGAAGGCACGTGATCAGGCGGAAGTGGTATTTAACTGCTGCTGAAGAGTCTGAAGAATCATTCTTTTATTTACTTCTGTGTGTGATTAGAAAGGTTGCAGATCTAAGCGACTTTGATAGAGGGCATATTGTAATGGCTCGAAGGCTCGGAAGAAGTGTTTCCGAAACTGCACGATTCGTGAATTGTTCGCGATTTACAGTTGTCAGTACTTATGCAAAATGGATGAATGGCCATGAAACCAGCAGTAGATGACATGGTATTGGACGTCCACGGGCTATCAAAGAAAAAGGTCTTTGGAGACTGTCTCGCATGGTGAAGCAAAACCGGAGCCAGATAATGGATCAGCTGAGAGCCCAATACAATGCAAGCCCTAGTAGAATAGTATAGGAGCACACTGTTAAGTGGACACTGTTGGATATGGGGCTACGCAGCAAACGTCCCACTCGTGTGCCTTTGCTGACCAAGCGTCATCGCCAACTGCGCTGGGCTCGGGAACATCGCGACCGGTCCATGGATCAGTGGGAGAGAGTTGCCTGGCCAGATGAATCACGGTTTGTCATTCATCACGCCGATGACCCTGTCAGGATACGCCGTCTTCCAGACGAACAGTTGCTCCCTCAACGTTCATTAGGTCATACACTGGCCCGTGGTGGCGATATTATGCTTTGGGAGACGTTCTGTTGGGCGTCTCTGGGGCCTTTGGCTGTGATAGAGCAGACTATGAATGCTACAGGGTATCTGAACGTCATTAAGGACCAGTTGCACCCCTACATGGCCTCTGTTTTTCCAGCTGGAAATGGAATGTTCTAACAGGGCAACGCTCCGTATAGTAAGGTTAAAATTGTGTTGGAGTGGCTCCAGGAACATGATGCTGAATTCCAGTTAATATCCTGGCCACCTAACTCACCGGATCTCAATCCGATGGAAAATATTTGGGATGTCATGGGAAGGCAGCTCAGAGTTCAAAGACCACCAATTCACAATATCTTGGATTAGCGTGACCGTTGCTTAAACATCTGGTAAAATCTGTCTCCGGCCATCTACCAAGGACTTGTGGCAGCCATGCCAATGCGGGATGAAGCTGTGTTGAGCGCCAAAGGTGGGCCAACTCGTTATTGACAGGTGGTCATAATGTTTTGCCTCCTGAGTGTATATAATTAATTACCAATTTAACTTTGAACATACTTATAAGGATGCAAAACAGTTCATTTATGATGTACAAAATGTTTTTATAGTTTACATTGGCAAAGTGCCTATGGTATAATTTGAATATATTTTTACAATAATATGCTAAATGAACACTTTTTGAACAATGAATCTATTAAGAAATTAGACTTGACACATAGAGAGATTTGTAATCGTATTATTGCTATATATAAAAAATTTGGTATTCCCCTACCTAGAATAAATTTCCTTATATATTTTTAACACCTAAATTCCATAAAAACCCTGTTAAATTTCGGACTGTAACAAAGAATTTTAAAACATATGTCACTAATGCAGGTAAAATGTTGCATGATATTCTGCGAAACTTCCTCAACAAGTAAAATAATAAAGTTAAAATTTAAAAAAGAACAATAAAAATACTATAATTTTTTTTTATAAATTAATGTACTTATTCAGTTCATTGTTTTGATTTTGAAAATCTGTTCAATTCCATTGATATCACTAACATTGTTAAGGTAATTTTAGAAAAATGAGAAAAGGAATGTTGATATTAATAGTGTGATTATAATTACTAGGGTAATTATTGCCTTACTATTAATTTCCACAAATAGCTTACTCTCGCATAGTCTTGAAACTTTATGAAGTCGATCACGTGACATGAATATTTAAAGAAAATTACATTAATTTTAATGGTTCATTGAATAAACAAACTGAAGGTTTGCCAAAAGGTGGCCCTACTAGCAAGAGTTTGGCTATTTTTTTTTACATTTTTATGAATATATTACATTTTTATATATTCGTAATGACTTTTAGATATTTAGATATATAGATGATTTATTTATTTTTGGAAAAAATAATACTTGTAACCACAATATTAACTTTTATATTCTGATTGCTTAAGCCTAGTTAAAGTCCATTTCATTAAAGCTCAATAATCCATTTAAAACTAATTACTTAGATCATAGGTTCCCTAACTTTTTTGTTTCATAGACCTCTTACAGTGTTCTTCGGACCCACCCTGAAACGATGGATCTTTTTAAATAAAATGTATCATGTCACTTTGCAATTTTAAATTTACCCCAGTAAATTTAATAATTAAAACTTTTAAATAGGTAAATATGGTTTACACTTTATATATTAAAATTAAAGTCACAATCTGGTATAGGTTATCGTAGACCTCTTTTTATACCTCATGGACCCCCAAATTATTTTTTCTCTTCCATGGACAACTTGCAGGGGATCGTAGACCCCTGGGGTCCTTATAGACCACTTTGGGAATCACTGACTTAGATGTATCATTGTATATTAAGGATTATAAACTACATAGCAAAATGTATGATAAAATAGATGCATTTGATTTGAACAATATTAAAGTGCCTTATTGTAATTCTAATACATTAATTTCTAAGCATAGAAATACACACACACACACACACATATATATATATATATATATATATATACATATATATATATATATATATATATATATATATATATATATATATATATCGTAATAATATTTTAATTAGAGATAATTTTAATATGTTTAAAATTTAATAATATATCAATATTTAAGGTTTCTAAATGTATATTTATAGACTTACTTTTTTTTTAATTTTATTTTAATTTACTAATTTTACTTTTGTACGGTAGTGCCATTACTACCTTTGTATTAGAGGAAATTATTAACTTGATGTCGTGTAAGAGAGGTATGTTTTATCATTTTCTACTTTTTAATACAACGACTTTCTATTTTCCTACTAGTAGTCTATTAAATTTTATCATTGTATATTATTAATTTGTAATATTGTAATAGTTACCTTGTATTGTTATTATTATTGTAATAATTATTATTGGTAACAATACATATCTATAATATTTCTTCCTTTCTTTATGATCCTGTGTATAGGCAAATTACAGGTGAATATTGAACGGTCACAAAACATTATTTAAGCCTACAATTTTGGTTTCTAAGGACAAGATTTTGTTATTGTACTATTGTGGTTAATATTTCTGTTCTTACTAGCTATACTTAAGTTTATAGCTATTTGCATGTATTATTTTGGATAATATATATACAGACTAGTTAATATATATATCGGTAAATTAAGTTTTTGTTTGGGCTAACAATTTCAAGACTACTTTTTCACATCCAATCAAGCGTATTGGCTAAGCATAGTACAAAGAATAATAGCTGGTTTTTGGTCACAGCTATTTATATTTTAGAGGAAATAATAAGTACATGGGGGGTATAAGCATTTTTACTCTTAAATACCCTGCCAGCCACACAAAATGCAACATTACCAGAGATATCACAGCAAAATTTATTTGGCAAATAACATGTTGTACAAAGATTACGCAATTACAGCTAAACAAAAACTGCACGTGCGCTTTTCGGAATTTGACAGCGATAGAATCACGATTTAGTTCTTGAACTGCCATATTGCCGATTATATTGATCATGACCCGAAACTATCAGCTATACAAGAAATTGTTAGTTTTAGGGACACTGCATCGAAAACCATAAAAGGATTACATTATTCCTCAGCCATTTGTTTCGGAGAAGGTATATATATGGTGGTTTGGAAGAGGCATTGCGGGATCATAATTCTACGTTGCCTAGGTTCGGAAACAACACTACTCGCCACCCAAAATGCAACACCAAAAAGGACTGGAGATATTACAGTGAAACTTATTTGGCAGAAAACACGTAGTACAAAGATCGGAGGATTAAAATTACAGTCTATCGTGACGTGTGGGTGAGGACATAATTAGTAATTAGTGTGGGCGCCATTATTGGCTATAACCGCCGCCACTCTAGTCGGCATAGAATCAAAGAAGCGTTAAATGTATCCTTGGGGTACAGCAGTCCATGCAGGTTCCACTTCTTGCCACCGTTGATCTGGTGTATCCCGGTCCAGGTGTTGCGCAAGCATGAACCACACGTTTTCGGTAGGCGCTATGGTCTCCCGTGATACACTATAATGTTAACGATTTGCATATTTCATCATTGACAACGCATGATGTACATTTTACATGGTTTGCATGCTGTTTCAGAATGTTTCATTTTGTGTGGCCAGAAGTGTACTTTTCTAGGCTTTATAAATAATTAAACCAAAGTGATACAATGATTGTAAAATAAGATAAAAAAGAGAGCAATGTATCAAAATATTATTTTTATTTACTCAATTTAAAGAATGTAATTTTCTTTTTTCTCAAATAGAAATTAGTTAGAATAGATGATTATACATATTTACTTTGTATTTGCCAGTATCAGAACATTTAAATATGGATTTAATATACACTCATGGACAAAAAAATTAGCTCACCAAAAAGGAGTCGACAAAATGAAACGTAATTTTACATACGTGATGACTACTTTGATATAAGTAAATGATTAAAAAATCAAAGAAAAAGGATCATTTATTTCAGAGAAAAAGGTAATAGAACGGAGTATTTAATACCCTGTTGATACCTCTAGCGCGAATGCACGAGGCGATACGATTGGGCATTGGGGCATGCAAGTACTGTATGATGTCTTGAGACATTTCATTCCATATTTGCTGCAACCTTGCGTCTAGTTCGTTCAAACTCGTGGGATGCCCAACTTGCCCTCCCAAATTATCCCAGATATGCTCGATTGGAGATAAATCTCAGGTTGCCTTGTCGTGTGAGGCCGAGCTTTATCTTGTTGAAAAATGGCTCCTGGGAGCCCTTGCATGAGTGGCAACACATGTGGTTGCAGGATGTCATGGACATACCGCTGGGTTGTCATGGTGCCACGGATCAATATTATGGGTGACCGTGTATTGTAGGCAACAGCACCCCATTTCATCACACCAGCTGTGGGAGCGGTATGTCGCTGTAAAATAAAAGCAGAATTGAAGCGTTCACCACGGGGTCTCCACACACGAACACGATTGTCATCACTGCTGCGATTGAATCTGAATTCGTTGCTAAACACGACCTGGTTCCATTCCGCTGCAGTCCAGTTTCCTCGTGCGCGGCACCACTCCCAACTTAGGCGTCGATTGGTGGGTGTAAATGGCAGCCCACGTAATGGGCACCGAGATCCCAAATGTCCTTCAGCCAGGCGCCTTCGTATGTTTCGAGAAGACACAGGGTGAATGTGCTACCTGTGACTGGAGATGGCTGATGAAGCAGTTGGTGTGCGTGCATCTCTTACGATGTGGCGGTCTTCTCGATGACTGGTCTGTTGAGGGTGTCTTGAACCTGGCCTTCATGTAAATGACATCTCTCAGATCCACTAGTCCCAACACCTCCTCACAACACAATGAGAGCGGCCTAATTGACGAGCTACTCGCCTAGCTGACCACCCAGCCGCCATCATGCCGATGATTCTCCCCCTCTCAAACTACGACAGCTGCGTAGTTTGAACAACATGTCAATAAATGGCGCAATGGCATGTCTACATCAGCGCTTCCTTTGTAAACGATTCAGCGCACTCAAACATGCTTTGGTTACCTGTTTTATACTCCACGGAGAACGATGTTAAACGCCCTCTACTACCTATACGTAGTACGCAATCACGCTGCAGTTCTAATAATTTGCATATCTCTCCGACATGTACCTTAAAGGCAAGTTTCGTTACGATCTGGCAATTATTTCTTGGTGTGCTAATTTTTTTTGTCCATGAGTGTAAATTCTTTTAATAGCATTGTTATTTTTATTGCACATGTTTTATTTCTTTTTGTTTAAAATATGTTCAAATTCACTTAGATTCTTATGAATTTTTCAATTCTTACTATTAGCTCACTCTCTCTATATATTTATGTATACATATATTTTTCTTGTTCAAATTTTCAATCGTTAATATAATTCTTTCCATTCATCCGATCAAGTGCAAATAAATTATTTTAAACTTTTAGTGGATGCACTCAAAGTTAATACAGTTTTTTCGAAGTTTACAGTTTGATTAAACTTCAATTATTAATTCAATATTACGGTTAATTTATTAAATTAAATTAATTACCGGTTTTCGACTCCAACTAACATTTATCTCCATTGCTGTAATAATGTAACGGCTAAAACAATGAAAAAAGTTGGCGACGAAAACCGGTTTTTTCAGCTAAACTTGCTAAGCCGGGTAGGCATTGTTACAATAATGCAGACAAATCATGCTCTTTTTTTGAATTCTTACCGATATATATATATATATATATATTCAAATTTTCAATCTTTAATGAAATACTTTCTATTCAACCATTCAAACTAGGAATTGACGTATTTTTTTTTATCTTACTTGTTAATTATTGAAATATTTCTTAATATCACTTTTTTTTGTCTTGGATTTATTTAAACTATAAATTGATACATTTGCATAAATAACAGTTATTTGTCTATATATATATATATATATATATATATATATATATATATATACAACCAAGTTGTAGACTACCAATTTTGAATGTAATCTTTCTTAGCGTCTTCCTTGCAACTCTTCACACAGTTTAGTTTTTAAACACCCTTCTTAAAATTCCTATAATCTGAAAAATTTCTACATTTTTAGCAACCAAAACAAATTTCTACATTTTGACAACCAACCAATTTTCTAGATTTGTGACAGCCAACCAAGTTGTAGCCTACCAATTTTGAATGTAAACTTTCTTGGCGTCTTCCTTGCAAGCTGGTATAAAGGATGCGTTTAAGTGCAATTTAGATTTTTATCACAACATATAAAAGCTTTCCATCGGTTTCAAGTGTGTTGGATCTCCTGGAATAAGCTCTGTGAGCAGAAGTTTTAAAATCTTTTTGGAAGAATCCTTTTACTGGGTAATTCTTTTGATATTTTTCTGCTTAACATTTTGGGAGAATTTTTTGCTTAATAGTAGTCGGTTGTTCTTTCATATTTCTATGAGATTTTTTATACTTTGGATTTTTTATACTTAGAATTTTTATACTTTAAATTTCTATTTATTTTATTTTGGTCTTTCCTACCGAGTTGCAAAGGGGGAAGGTTGGCGCCTTCAAACTAGTTTAACCCCACTTATTCGGTCCTAAGTCCGAAATTGCATTTTGACTCGCTAGGTTCTTATTTGTATTTCATTAGATTTGATCTTAATTTTTTTTCCCTGTTATGTTCTATATTTTATATAAATTTTTTCCATATATATATATATATATATATATATATACATATATATATGTGTGTGTGTGTGGTGTGTGTGTGTGTAAATTGGGATCCATCGTCATATAAAATTCATCCTTTCATTTGAATGTAACCTTTACTGTCTTTATAATGAATTAAAATTATCGACAGAATATATTATAAAACAATGTCTTTCTTAATTAAAATATCATTTTTACAAATTATTTTGCAAATAAATCATTCTTCCATTTTTCTCATTTCAAGGAATATTTTATTGTTTTCTTTTCCCTACGGGCATACCATGTCTAGACATAATAAATAGCAATAAGCATATATATTACGTTTAACGCAGACACACATTTGCAATATTTATGTTATTAGTTAAGGCATTCTGAAACACTAATCAAAGTTTTGTATAAGATGGAAATATATTTTTATCACAAACTTAATACATTTTTATATGCACGGAACCATATATTTATGCAAATATATTTCTCTTTCATGAATAAATAATCCATATTACTTTGAAAATTGTTGAGTCATAATATTTTATTATTATTTAATATTTTCAGGAATAATAACTACATGCCTTCTATAAGGTGATAAAGAGTTATTATCTGAAAAATCACCTAATATTCTCTCTGCAAACTAAATAATTGTATTGTATGTATTTGCAAGCATCATTTACCCTTTATTAAACTTTCTTTTGAAATAGTATAATTATATTCCACTATAATAAAGATATCAAATATTTAAATAATGTGTTTTATTCATATTCAATCAGTATAATATCTATTTCAACCAAACTGATAGCAATAATTTTATTTGATTCTGTTTTATGTGCATTGTTTAAACAACATACATTTTATGGTATGTTTTAGTTTTATTTACTTTTTCACGTTTTATTTATTATTATATTATTATTATTTCCATCATGAAAAATTCCTTTCATTCAATGATATGTACTAACCAAAAGGAAACTAATGGCATTTACTTGAAAGTGATAAGCTCATCTATATATAGAAACAATGGCGGAAGTGGACATTTTAACCTTGAAGATATGAGTAGCTTTGGGAAAATACTGCTTTTCAAGAATATTCTTTCAACATTTTTTTCTTCTGTTTCATCAATGATTGGCCTTTTTAAGTATCGTTGGTGATTGACAATAAAAGGATGTACTGATGCATTTAACAGTATAGTGATACATTACAAGAGAAATTGACCCCTTGGTTGAATTTTGTGAGGCAAACCGTATTCCTTTAAACAAGTAATAAAAAAAACATTTGTAAGTCAATTCTTATTTTTTGAATGGATGAATAGCAATTATTGTATTAACGATTGAAAAATTGAACAATATATATATATATATATATATAGGGAGATATAGTGAACTAATAGTAGGAATTCCAAAAGAGCATGATTTGTCTGCATTGTTGTAACAATGCATACCCGGTTTGGCTAATTTGGCTGCAAAACCGACTTTTGACGCCAACTTTTGTCTATGTTTTAACAGTTACATTGTTACAACAATGGAGACGAATCTAAAATGGTGTCAAAAACTGGTAATTAATTAAATTAATTAATTAATTATTAAATTAATTACCAGTTAAATTTGGTAATTTCAATGGAGCGGTTGAAAAAAAATAATGAAGTAACGTTCTGCTATACAAAACACTGATTAAACAGTATATTTACCAAATATTTTACAGCACACACACTTAACAGTTCCCTATGCATTCAGCATTCTATGTATTCAAAAACATGTATCATATAAAGTTTTTTTTTTTAAAATTTTGAAACGCATTAAATTATTTTCATACAGATCTTTTATATATAACACAGCTTTAAAATAATTAATGAACAATCTTGATTGGGAAAAATCTAAAAGCATTAAATCAGAGGCCTGAACAACATTTTTATGTTAATGAGAAATTTGCGTTGCTACTTCTGATAAATAGTATATTCGCATTCCTGTCCGTGCATGATGTGAAATTCTGATGATTAATGTATTAACTCCTGTTTTAACCTGTCATCAGAAACTAATGATAAAAGTCAACCATCGATCAACAGAGTTTTAAATTTGGTTTACTTTTTAAATTTACTCAATTAAATTTGATACTATCTGAATGCCAAAGTGGTAAAGTGGGAATTGCTATCAAATAATTACTTAGAATATCACGTAATAAACTGTTTTATTAATTAAAGTAATAATGCTGTATTATCTCATATATTAGTAAAATAGGTTGCATTACCTTATAAAAGGTAATTCAGATCCAATGAGAAAAGTATTAGTAAAACGTGAAAATCCCATACCGATGAATAAATTCATAAAATTTTTGAAAGACAATGGCAAAAATTAAGATTTAATCACAACTCCCAGTAAGTAAATGAACACATTTCATTCATGAAAACCAAAGCAATTTTGGCCAATTTCTGAGTTTTAAAAACATATGTATAAAAAATTTAAAATCTTTAAAAAATATATTTTTGCTTAAGAAGTCAATGCATTTCCAATTAAAGAATTCATATCAACACGGCTAACACTGTCTAATTAATCAGAACAAATAATATGATAGGTATGTATTAAACATAAAATCTATATAATGAAATATTTACTGAACAAAGTAATTCAAATTAAAGTTAATTTCACTTAAAAATATATAGAAAAAATCGAATCTACTCAATTAAAACACAACAATATTTTTTTTTCTGTTTTCATTGCAAAAGTATGTTTTTATCATAATGAGTATTTTTATAAAATATTTTTCCCTCCTTCTTATTACTGGAAAATGAAAGGATTGAAAATTAGAGGAAAAAAATGATTAACAAAGCTTTAATTTCTCTCAAAAGTACAATATTGAATATTTTTTCTAAGAGTTATTTTGTTCGCGTATGAGATACACAATTTGGATATCGATTTTCTAGTTAGCTTTACGTTGAAATAATTTATTAAAATGATTTTGAAATATTTTAATGTCATAAATTATTGATAAAATAATACATTATGCATAACTTAAGATTTATAATGGCTTTAAAAATTAATTTTAAAATAGTGTACATTATTCATCGATTTCTTGCAGCCCATTTCGCCGTTTGAGTAGTAAGATTTCGTTCGCACAACTTGAAATATGTATGCTTGATCTAGTTAAACCATTCAATATTTAATAAGAATTGTATTAATATCGAAAATCAATATTTATAGTCAAAATAGGCTCCAATATCATTGCCAATATTAAATTACACACTTTATTGTTTAAAGAGAAAATTCCTTTTAATAATTTTAACAAACTTCCTTTCTTTGAAATAGCTAGTACGAATAAATCAAATAATATTTTTGCTTCTGTATACTTGATTTAATTTATTGTGGCAACTATCAGTTACACTGTGTGAAAGAATCTCAAGGAAAAAAGACGGAGATCATACGTAAAAAAAACGTCTTAAACTTATCGATTTTTCATTTAAGACATCATTTACACCAACCATCAACAAAACTGATGAGCTGAAACGAAAGTAATGATGGTTTGTGGAAGGAAGATATCTTTCCAAATCACTAATTTAGTGAACAACGTTGAATGAAATAAAATCTTCTGAGAGGCATAACAGTGGGTATTTGCAATTTGCAGCAATATGCTGAAGTCATTATTGAATTGACTTTTGTTTTAAGTTTTGAAAGCTTTTTTTATTAATATATTCTTCCTTAATCAAAATATACACATTTCCTAATATTTAAGAAATGCCATTTAAAAGAGTAATTACGATAAAATAAATCGATTATGAGTGATTTATTGAAAGCAGTATAGGAAATATATGATTTATTTTCCATTTTAGAAAGAAAAAACTATACATGTACAACAAATTTGTGTTGAAAAATTGCAACATTAAAATTAATATTAATCACAGGTTATAAGAAAGGGAAGTGCGATAAAAAATTAGGTGATAAGAAAAAATAACTCATATTAAGAATAAAGAGGATATCACTTTTAAAAAAAATTGTAAGAGAGAATGAAAAAAGTACACACTTTACTTATTTTTCAACCGAATATAATCAGCAGCTTTATTACATCATTTGAATGTCTTTACTGAAAAAAAAAAAACAATATTTTTCATTTTAGTATTCTAATACTTTTTTTTTTGTGAAAGGTCTAACAAAATATCTACTTTTTTATATTTGCAGGATTTTTCAAAGGTTTTAAATACCATAATTTTTATATTTTGAAAGTAAAACAAATATCTACTAAATGACATCTTAGAATAAAACAGTTATATACCGTGCACATCGTCTATCGGGAGTTCTATATGAAACTTACGTGTTAAAGATTTAATACTTTAAAACTATGTTCCAGGCTAACATTTCTGTTCTTATTATCGTTGACAAGAGAGCAAAATAATAGAACCAAATAATTCAAAAAAAATTTCTGACACTCTGTCTTTCATTTTATTTTTACGAAATGTTTGCCATCTATGCTTACAAAGTCATTCTATTTAAATGAAACCAAAAATAAACTTCTCCTAATAGAAATTATTTCAATATCTACTGGATTAAAAACCAAAGTAATACTAGATGGTTAAAATTAAACTTCCTTTATAAACAGTCTCCTTCAGCGCAAACGGGTAAACGGAATGCAACGAAATTTTGTATGTAGGCTATACCCGAGGTTCACTCGTGAAATTTCGAGAGAAAAAATTAGTTCCAAAACACAGAACAGAGGGAACCTTTTAAAGAAAAACATGAAATTTGAATCAATAAACGACCACAACGTAATACAGAAATAATACAGGGTGCGGCAAAAGAACTCGGACAAATTTCTTGCCTCCTAGAATAATTAACAAATTTCCTTTTAATTGGTATTTTCATGTTTCTTTATCCACCACTTAAATAATAAAATATTTTTAATACATTTCTTAGTTTGTACTTTAATTTATGTGTTTTTGATAATGTCGAGCAAAATGTCTGCTATTTTAAAATTGTTTCAGCAAAGGAAACGAAAGTGTGAAGTCGTTCATTTGTTTATTGTACCTCGGTAAACAGTGTTTGATGCAATTTGCCGTTTCAAAGAACTTGGCAATAACGGTCGACGTCCAGGAAGTGGGCGAAAACACACTATAAACAATGAATCTTAAGGCCATCGAAAAGCGAGTCTAGAGGAATCCGATGGTTTCCATGAGTCTTTTACCTTTAATCTATCCCATTTTCTGCAGGAATGGGCCAGATTAAAGGTAAAAGACTTGCGGCTCGTTGTTGAAAATTTCTGCAAGCGCGTTTGCGCCTGTGCATTGTTGCAAACGGCGCACAGTGGTCAATTTTCCCAATAGGGCGCACGGAAATTAATTTATGGCTTTGAAGTCTTCAAAATTATATATAATGATCAAAAATCGTAATAATTAATGTAAATTGGTTATTCTCTTTTGTTTTTCACCAAAAAATAAGTTGAATAGGGTCTTAACTAATTTATGTCAAGTTTGAATTTGATCAAGGATAAATGGTTGCTGAGAGAAACTAATTTTTAAACAAGGATCTAAGGCTATTATCAGAAGCAGTAATTTGACACATGGGAGAATATATACAAGAAATAGAGCGGCATGTTAAAATTTAATTTTTTAACATATTAAACAAATACAATCAAACAACAATGCACATATACAATAAAGGTTAATACGTAGTGTTTAAAAGACTGCACCCTTTAAGCTTTTTTTTATTTATGTATTTAAAAATTATATTTTAGCATTTCATAAAACGTTTTTATTTAAATAATGATACAAGATAAAATTTTGCACAAAAAATTCACAAAATTTTACAAATTTAATCTTTTTTTAAAAAATTTGAAAATTTTTAAATTTTATCCTTTTTGTGATAATTAATTTTTTGTAATATTTCTAAGGATGTTTTAAACACCTTTAGAGATCGATTTTACAAAATCTTAATTAATTTTGAAGAAAAAAGTAATAAAATGAAATATATGCTAAAATTCAACCAAAAGCCTAAAATCTCCCACATTTAAAGTTTTTTGCTTCACATAATATAGAAATATTATATTTTTATGAAAAACAAATGATGGATAAGATCTAAATTTATAAAATTATTACCCTGGCGAACCTTTCGGTATCTGACATGCATCAGTTTTATACCTCGCCTTCAGTGATATAATGCTATTTTGGGTATCAATTTGTTTTAAAACATCTTCCTGAGCTTTGGATAATCTGCATGAGGTGTGGTAAACAAGCGCTTGCATTGGAACCTCTGCTGATATTTCATCAATGACGATACCAGGAGGATAACAGTTAATTTTAGACTCTATAAGCTTATTATAGTTGGGATAAATATCAGCGTGGAACTCTTTGCTATTTCCTTTTTTTCTATTATATTGACCTTTTGACATTTTGGTGTCGACATAAAGAGCCAAGGCTTGGTCAGGAGTCATTTTATTGTTTGTGTGCTGATTCTGGCTGTCGGACTAAGCATTTCTTCAGGAAAGTAGCACGTCTAGGTGAGCAAGTAGTCACTTGTTTCAAAATTAAGACAGCATCTCTTTCTCCAGCTGCTTACGTTGACATTCTTGTTGCAAATGCTAGTTCTTGCTTGCTTGCTGAAGCAAGAAGGAGACGTACTCTTTCCCTCTTTGCCGTAGCTTTGCATTCCCCGAATGATTTTGAGGGTCGACCTGGAGTTGATTTGGATGGTATAAATCTTATTCTCCCCGACAACCTTAGCATCATTCATCTTGGAGAAGAACTTTTCATTTCTACGGCACCTCATTCATTTTCCCCCAACAAACGAGCAGCAATTTTCAACAATTTTTCTTAATTAAAATTGCAGCTGGTCCTCATATTTATCAAAGCCCGGTGTAGTCCTAACAAAACTGAAAACAGTATTAGTTTTGCGCTTGGGATCTCGCACTTTCTTCCACACATCGAATAAGGCACGCCGATAATACCATCGGGCAACGCTAAAAAAAATTCATAACTATGGGAGTTGCAGGAAGTAGCAGCTAAATTTGGTATTAAATTAAAGGTTTTTATCTACTCTATGTGACTTAAGTGTTCCTGTGATCAATCCGTGTCAATCCCAAAAGTTCTTGTCCATTAAATACAAAAAAGCAACTAACGTTAGTAGAAGTTACATGATGGGCTAAATGTTATGTTTTTATAATTTGTAATCGAACTTGAACCTAATTTGAAAGTCAAATCAAGAAATTATTTATCCATGTGGCATGTATTTTCAAAAAAATCCCTCTAAAATCTGCAAAATCTTTTTCAGACGAAACGATTGAACTTCCGACTGGAAAATGAGGTTCGCAAGTGTTTCGTGTAGAAAGAACAAACCCGATATATACCGATGGTTTTTGAAAATTTCCATTCGCTTACTGACAAAAAAATGTTTACCACATTGCTAGGGAACTCAAGAGGACCATAAATTGAGGATTGTTTTTTATTTCCGCGCAATTTCATTTTTGGGGTTTCCATGCGCCAGATCGGGAAAACTGACCACTGTGTGGCGGTCACTTTGAAACCAATTATATTTATTTATTAGTACGAGTATACTCTTATTATTATTTGTTATATTTTGTTAATTTCTTAATTTTTTTTAAAGTTGTTTAAAAAATGGTTTGTCCGGGTTTTTTCACCGCACCCTGTATTAACAATCCAGAACAAGAATGATGAGTAATAAAATGTAAAACCGTGAAAAGCTGCCAGTTGTAAGAGAAAAATATCGAGATTTGCATTCTTGGGAAGAAGAGGAAGCTTTACGCAAAACGGGTTAGTTTTTGTAAGTTCGTGCCGATTTCTTAAGAGATGAAAAGCTTAAGAATGCACGTCCCCATGAATCCGTACTAGACTGGGACCTTTGGAGATTGTAGGGAAATTCAGTATGGATCATTGGATTTTTCTTAGCACAAATGCGGTACTTCTATGTGTTAACTCTCCTATTAAAGTAGAAATGAGCTTCGTCGCTCCACATGATCGTTGCAAGGCCAAAATATAAATGAACAGTCATTCTGTTAAGAAAACTGACCTCGAATGAAAGACATTGTGGCTTGTTCACATAAAGTAGCTACTGGATCTGGAGGTTCATGTATGGAAAGTAGTGCATTATGTTTTTTGAGTATATGTCAGACAGTGTTGTAAGAATAGCCTAACGGTCGAGAAACTGCACGTGCGCTACTGCCTCTAAACTCTGATGTCTCTGACTGTACGTCTGACTGGCCTTGACACCACAAAAAGTACCAGTGTGACACGTTTACGGCATCTTCCAGGTTGAACTAATTTCTTCGTCTCTTCGAATTTCTTATCATGGTCCGGATACCTTTAATAGACATTGGTCCATCTTTCTACGACGAATTTCACGAACTACAGCAGAAGCATTCCCCTTGTTTTTGAGAAACAATTTCACTAATAACTCTCGTTCTTCTAAAGAGACCGTCATTAGTACAGCCGGATACTTAAACATGATGACGTCTACAGACGTTTTCAAACAAAACTATGTGCAAAACCAACCTGCTTTGCATAAATCTTCCTCTTCTTCCCAAGCATGCATATCTCGACAATTTTCTCCAACAACTGACATCCTTTCCCGGTTTTGCATTCTATTACTCATCATTCTTGTTCTAGTTTGTTAACATTGTTTCTGTATTCCTATTTGGTCGTTTATTGAATTAAAGTTCATGTTTTTTTCCCGAAAAGACACCCTGTGGAGGACATCTTGGAACTAATTTTTTTTTCTTAATTTCGTGAGCGCATCTTGTGTATAACCCATTAAAAAATTCATTGCATTCCGTTCTCTTGTTTGCGCAGTTGGAGTCTGTTTATAGGGAAAGTTTAACTATAACCACTTAGTATATTCAACAATGAAATAGCAGATCAATATGCCAAAAGTGTTTGTTTTATGGATAAGTTAGTGTGCCTGGCCTTCGCTCGTTATAAGAAGTTTGAAAGAAAACTTTTATACTGCGTGAGAGTTGTTGGAATTAATAATTTTCTGATTTATACGTCAAAAATATATATTCAATCATAAAATTAAAATTATCAACTCTTCCGATTTTGTTACTCATTATTTAATTAAACGTGAACCATTCTGTCATATTTACACATGTTCAAAATTAAAACATCCCAATTGTCCATGTTCACAGGTATACGGAAATAGTGTGTTCCAGTGTTCTTATACAAAATAATTCATTTTATAAAAGGAAGAAAACCTTTTGAAACTTCCATTTCTTGTTGTCTAATCATGCAAGTCATGTAAGTTTTTTTTTTTTAATTTGCATTCAAATAACTGCAAAAATTGCTCATAAAATTTAATAGCCATTCATAAATGGCTGCATTTTTACCATTCTCTCACATTTATATCCTATATTTAGATCTCTCATGACTTTGTTTTAAATAAAGACTTTTCATTTTTTTATTGAAAATATTTGTTTTTTAATTAAAAAATAAATAATTACAATTTCGGAAATTAGTCGCTCATCCGGTATAGTGGTTAGTGACGCTGACTGTGGTGCCGTAGGGACTGGGTTCGAATCCCAGAGTAGGCATGGATGTTTTTAATGTAATATTTTCTTCTTTGTGTTGTAAGAGCCCTGTGTGATACATTGTGTTGGGGGTGCCGGGGTTTATATATGTTCTCAATAAGAAAAACAAGTTTGGGAAATATTATCTATTAACTTTTGATTAATATATTTCCTATACATTAATATGACTAGCAATTACACTTCCATAAAATTATTTATGTAATTATTACTATTCAATTAAGAGAAATGTTATATATATTTTAGAACATTATTTATTTATTTTAATACAATGCTTTTTAAGTTGTTTCTTTGTTTGAATATGAGTTATAAAATGTTTGAAACAAGAACAAGTTTATTTCAATCTTTATAAATAAATGACTCAATAACTTTAGAATAAATCCATTTCAGGGTAAAAATGTTAAGGTATCCGAACACGTCAAACTGATACAATTTGGTCACACACACACACACAAACACAATTTTTTTGTCTCTATTGATTAGAGTTATCTTTTTGGCTTATAAAACATACTTTTTGTTTCTATGTTGTCTAGAGGGCAAGTTACAATAAATTTTATAGAATTAGAAAAATTCGAAATGGGTCAATACTCTACCAAAATTGGGCGTTTAAATTGTTCAAAATCTATGTTAAATTGTTCAAAATATTAAGAATGTAGTACTATAAAAATTTACGAGCCTAATATTTATATTATTTTCTAGAGAATGTACAATAATATTTCATGTTTCACATTTCTCATATACATATTTTTGAAGTTATGATCAGTTATTTAAGTAATGGTTCCTTAAAAACTATCACGTTTCTTTTAATGTTTATTGAATCAGCTCTAAAATTTTTAAATTTTAATAAAACACCAAAATTTTAATACATTTTGTAGATAAATGTATCTATTATTTTTAGTATTACATTTTTTATACAAGTTTATTATTTTTCTAATTGCTTTATATTCGAGTTTTTTTTTAAGCTTTTCAAAACTATTGCTAAAGTTTCACTTATATTTGTATTTTGGAAAATTTAAAATTTAAAAAAAATATTGTTAGTTAAATAATAGTATTTATTGGTATTGATCCCTAAAAAAACATTTATAATGTTTTAGTGTGTTATTTTTTAAAATAGTGCTCCGAACGTGTGTTCGGATACCTTAATATTGATTGCAGTTTTGAAAGATTATACAATTTTTAAACATTATTTTTACATTTTACAAGAAATTAATAATATACTTAGCTTTTTTATCTAATAATTTTATATTTTTATGGAAATATTTTTTTTTTTAATTTTCTTAGAAGGATGCAAAATTTTTCTCCAGATATTTATTCAAGTATTTTGAAATGTTTTACTCAAACAAAGCGTGGAATAAATAATTCGTTACTATTTAATTGAAATTAATATTATGAAAATGCTATAACGAAGTGTAATATGAAACAAAAATTTTATTTTAATATTCAAATTTGCTCTTGTATCCAAGTTCTTGTGTGGTAAACTGCTTTAATATAATAAAGGCTTAATGTTTGCAGTTTTAAAAAATAATGTTACGCAAATATTTAATATTATGTTTACATATAAAATCTTAATTCATAAAACAATTATAGAGTAATTAGCGAAATTTAATGTTCTTCTAAAATATTTGTAGTGCTTCTTTCTTAAAGATAGTAAGGAAATAAATAGCTTTTGTAATTATTACGACTAGAAAATATTTCATTTAATAAATATTTAAGGGGACACAGCGCGATTCAATTGACAAATACGGTCAAAAAATCAAATCTAATTTTTCTTAGCCTAAATGTTTATTTATATAATTGTCTATAACCTCACAAAATTTGAAAATTCTAAACTTAAAAAAAAGAATTATGATAGCTTTTACGTTTGTTTTTATTCACATCCCTTGGCAAATCAAAACTCCAAACTTACTTATCTCAAAAATATAAAATAACTAGTTTGTCTTCATTTAAAATGCTAAGACTTTTTTTTTCTATTTTGTCCAATGCTTTGCATTTTTCTTACCTACTGCTAATAGCACGTGTAACAAAAGTTGGTATGTATTTTTGAATCAAATTAATACTTATTTTTTAAAAAATAATTTAACTCAGAATTTATACATTTTTTTAAAGAATTTTCAATTAGGTTCATAAAAAAGAAGTATTGTACGAATACTAATCATGTTATCGCAAAACCCATACCAACTTCTGTTACGTATAGTTTGATGTACTTGTAAATCAAATTCCATGTGTGTTGGCAAATTTTTGTAGGAAGAGTAACATTTTAAAATCACTTCACAAAATTTGAGTTTTTTTTCTTAAAAAATTAATTGGCTAGCTTGTTATGAAATTTTGAGCACAAAATCTGTTTTACATAGCATGCGCATATAGGAGTCAATCAAAAACATTTTGAAAATTCTTAAATTAAATAT
The DNA here is from genome assembly GCA_019973975.1 of Trichonephila clavata. Lineage (NCBI taxonomy): Eukaryota > Metazoa > Arthropoda > Arachnida > Araneae > Nephilidae > Trichonephila > Trichonephila clavata. The sequence goes on along the minus strand of BMAO01022993.1, from coordinate 49,381 downwards.
TTTTGCGTAAATCGCACCATGTCCCGTTAAACTGGAGAAAAAAACCGAATTCAGTGTATTCAAATTCTTTTATCTAGTAATATAATACCTAAATAATATTCACTAAAAGTTGGCTATTAACATTCTGGATCAATTTAATACGAATTTCCTCCATTGTTGCAAAGTAACCTAATAACACTTCTAAAGTTTACTCAGCTAATCACATCTTAGTAGAATAACTACACATACACTTCACTTATCTCCATCTAGAACTCTTTGAGTTGTACTTTGATAGTTCCCTGATGAATATACACGCCAGAGAAGATGTTCCAAGAATTCGAACACAATTCACAGCAAACGAACTCAACTCGGGTCTTAGAAATCCCTTTTGTTCCAAAACGCACCTCTTTACGTCTGTCTTTCCCTTCCCTCCTTCCCCCTCGCGTGTTTTAGAACATCAAAACAGTACCAGTTCAAACGACACTTATTTCTAAAGAGGAATAAGTAAATGAAGGAGAATGCGTTTACTAAATTGTCTTGGCCGATTTCTTAGGAATATTTTATTTCCCATGAGAGTTAATTAATATTATTAGAAATATTTTCGATCTTCAGTGATAATAACTGTGTTTGTTGACATAATAAACAAGCATTTTCATTTTGTCACATTGCATAAAAGGCAGCAATTACTAAAATATGTCATTTTATTCAAGTTAAATATAGGCTTCGCTTGTTTCTCTAGAAAGCGGAAGTAAGGTATTTAAAAGTTCATTGTTTGAGTTTAAAATAATCTCTATAATAGGTAGTTTTCCAAAATTTTGAGTATGAGGTAGATACAAATAATTTTACATACACTCACACAAGTTAGTTTAAGATGATTCTTTTGGATTTTAGGAATATTCCAAGGCTCTTATTGAAACTTTTTTTTTGTTGGAGATGATTTTTGCTTATTTTTTTCAGTTTATACAAGAGACAAAAGTAACACACACACACGCATTTTGTTTTTTCCCCTCAGTACATCACTATTTTTATGAAAAATGTTAATCATTATGTCAAGGATTATGTTTAGTAATTATTCTCTTTTCTCACTTTGCTTATACTCGCCAAAATGATACATGTAATTTGACACTTTTATTCAAACTTCATAGGACTTAATGTTGTCTAAAGCATTACATATTCTAGTTTGCTGTAAAAAATGTATCAACACAAATGTTTTTAATTGGTTTATGGAAAAAGATATTTTCCTGAGCTTCTCATGTATTCTAAGACTAAGTGTTCCACAACTGTGTCACTTATTATTTATTTAAACTGCAATGGTTTATTGAATACTTCTTAAAATTTCGGATTATTATTTTAAACAAAGAAAATTTTCATTACTATGTTTCAACATAAATTATCCCCTCCCAAGCAGAGAAAATTAAAAAACTTTAAATTATGAACTTCACTATAGATTTGCATAAAGAGCTTTAAATTATTAAAGACATTTACTATAACGTCAACATTTTTTATTCACATGCGTTTTTCCAATCTCATTATATGAAATCGGAGATTTGAATAAAAGCTGTAGAATGAAAATGAAATTGTGACAGATATGTTTCATAACACTCTTAAGTAAAAATAAAAAGTAAGTGAACACTTAAAACAATAATTGCCGAAAAATATGGCTCAGCTATGCTTTCAAGCTACAATTTTCTAATTTTTAGGTATATTCGCCGCATAACGCCCTACCCCTTTTTTAGAAAGAAACCTGAAAAGTACTACATAGAGCTCTTATGTTTACAAGTCATTAATTCGTGATATTTTTTGATGCTTTAGAAAAAAAAATAGTATACTTCCAAAACTACAACCCTTTTTCAGAAGAAAAGCCATTGCTTTCAAATAAATAGTAATTCTAAATATGTAAAAGTCTAATTTTATCTATTTGCCCATATTTTCTTTATTTTTAAAAGTTCTCATTTTTATGCCTTGCGTATAACACGCAGCCGTACATTTCGATCTTATTTTTCATGTTAAAAGTGTGCGTTGTACACCCGATTTTACGGTGATACATTTGACTACATTATGTTCTTCAATAAAATTACACAATTCATAAAATTATTACAAGTTAACAACAAAAATATGTCATTTCTATTGTCAAACAGAGTTTTAACAAAACAAAAAAATATTAGAATCTTTTTTGGCGAAAGAAATAAAATATAAAAAAATCTTAAGAATGGTAGATATAAGATTTTGATTACGCACGCTGTTAATTATCAAGATGGAGTTACATTGACTTTATTTTCATGTTTCTATAGAAGATTGATTTTCATCAGCTTAATTTTTATGATCTAATAAACGAAAAACAATACTTATCCCTGGAATGTTCCAAAATTATTCGATTATAATCATGCCTGGAAGACTTTTGGCAAACTTACTTAAATGATTTATTCAAGGAAAAGAAAATGAGCCATTACCCGAGCACATTGTAATTTGGCTTTAAAACAGAAGAGACCCATCCCCGATCTTTGCGGCGTAAACGACACCCGTTAAGTCTCAGAGTCTTACCGATGTAGTGCTGAACCGCCATAATCTATGTAAGTTAATACTGTCATTAAAAATGTTTTCTTGTGGTTCGCACTTCTTATCCTAGCTGAATAAAATTGATATCATTATTAAACTTTTCAGGGCATATGTCATTTTTTATAATCGTTTTCGTAATAATTTTAATACCAGTCATTTTAAATGCTTATGAAAGTTATATCATTTGCTTTCTTTGATACAGAAGCAGTATGAGTTTTCCAACTTTCTAATTATAATATGCTTCATTTTTATTTCCAACTATTTCATGTTTTCTGAAAAAGGATATATGGTTACGTACCGCTGATTGACGTTGTGCTTATATACCATGTATCAATTATTGTACTGAATGCATGCTTAAAATTAATACAAGTGAATCATAGGAGTTCATTTTTTTTCCGAACACTTCATTCGAATAAATATTTATTTGTAAAAAGATTTACTTAAACCGAAGCACGCAAGTACAGATATATACTTTTAAAATATGGATAAAAAAGCGTTTTTCCCCCTAAAACCTTTCCTGAATCTCTTCATAGAAATATTTTTCGTGGTGACAAAAAACAGTTTTTAATGTTTCATTGCGTCGTAAAAAGCTGCATATGGGAATGAAACAGAAGCAATAAAAAATACTTATTTTGATGTTTGCTCAACCTATGCTAAAACATATTAAATTGTATTTATGTTTTTCTTTCAAAATTAGATTGTGTGTGTGTGTGTGTTAAAATGCAAAAAAACAATTGGGCAAATAACTTTAAAAACAAAATAAAACATAATTTAAAAAGCGTTTTCCTACATATTTGTTGCAAACTGAGAATAGTTTAAAATTAAAGAAAAATACAAATGTATAAAAGAAAAAAAATGTATGCATACCTTTCCTTCCTTTCGTTAGATTTTGATTGCATATTTATTGTTCGGATTTCTCCCATGCTGAAATTATTAAATATATTTCACCTAATTTTTATTAAGTTACTACAGATAATTAAAATAGTTAAATATTAAAATGAGTAACAATTTCTTTGATTATATTTACGTTTATTTATTTATTACTTTGGACAAAAATAAATAAAATAAATTGTCTTTTTCAAAAGTTGTATGTATAAAGTGGCATATATATATATTAAAAATATACCAAAAATATTTATAAACCGAAGATAACTATAGTCATGATAGAATATTCTTAGCCACAGTAGTACTAGAGCAAACTCCTCGCCTTAGGAACCAGGACTGTGCAGATTTAAACAACGTTTTTCGGCTAGCCAAACTTTACCTGAATTTGCCAATACTCTGGGCCATCGGGAAAGCAAGAGATTTCTAGAGAATTTTAACTATTATTATGAATAATACCATATCTATTAATACCATATCTATTATCATATCTATTAAAACGATAATATTGTAGCCTGTAATAATAACAAAAATATTTTAAAATTAAAGTTAAAACTATTAGATAAAGACTTACCACGTGAGTATAGCAAAATATGTATTCCCGGGCAATGAACAATAACAGTAACTCATAAAATTATTAAGTTTAAATAAAAGGAATATAATTGAAAATAATATTTCTATATACAGATATAGATAAATTGGAATTCCAGTAAGGCAATTTAAGAATGTTAAAATTAAAATCATCTATTTTATCATAAATATTGCTACGTAATTTATAGTCCTTAATATAAAATGATAGATCTAAGTAATTTGTTTTGACTAGATTACTATTAGTTTTAATTAGCTATAAATAATTCGGATAAAAAGTAATATTGGGGTTAAAATTATTATTTGTACCAAAAATAATTAGGTCATATATGCATCTAAATAAGTAATAATCATTATTAATAATATAATTATTTTCATAAAAGTGTTAATATAAATTAGGCAAACTATTGCTAGCAGGGCCACCTTGAGACAAACCTTTGGTTTGTTTGTACAGAGAACCTTAAAAATTAATGTAGTTTTCTTTTAAGACTAAATCTATTAGAGTTCTAAATTTTTGTAAATTAATATTAAGGTTATAATTACTATGATTATCTAAAATTACCTTAGTTATATCATTAATATCAATGGAATTAAAAAAGATCTTCAAAGTCATAACTATAAGCTGAATATAAATATTTTTATTTTTTAAAAAAAATCTATAATATATTTTTAATTATAGCTTTATTACATTCTTATTGATGAAGTTATATGTATATATATATATATATATATAATTTTTAATCGTATGCTTCGAATTTAATGTTTCTGTTATGTACCGTCGTTCCCAGAGGGGAATGTCTGTTCAGGTATCACTCTCGACACTTTGAAAAAGATTACAGCATTACTAGATTCCTCATCAATATCCTCAGAGTAGCTTCAAAATGCAACGTTAAGTAAATCTATTTACACGTTTTTAGTACCTTAAAATCATTATAGAAGGGGAAAATATCTTTAACTTCAAATTTATACAGCATTGTTCAACATAAAAATGTGTAAGTAAATGTTTTATTGTAACATATGTAATAAAAAAATTTCTAAAATTTGACCCAAAATTATAATGGTGAACTAAATTGATAAAAGTATAAATTTAATCCAATTGTAAGAAAATAAATTGTTTAAGAATAGAATACTTTTCTTTTCTGTTGGAATCAAAATGCATGAACTCTGATATTGACTAATAACAAATTATCTGTAACGTATTTCTTTCAATGTTGTTTTTTGTCATAACAGTATATTTACTACATTATGACAGCAAATAAATTGAAAAATTAAATACAGTACTTATCCAAAAGTTTGATGCTATCTTAGTCCTTCTCCATAATTTAAAGCTTTACAGTTTACATAACTCTAATGGCTGAGATGCGGAAGACGGGTGTAGAACAAAAAAAAAAGTTTACATAACGTACAGATGTATAGTTTACAAAACTTTGAGATATAAAATACATTCAAAGAACATATACATACGTTGAACGCAATGAATTAATGAACGTAATTAATGATGTACATTAATGAACGTAAGATTTTGTCTTTTTTAAAGTTTGGATGAAGCAAATAAATGTTATTTATCTTCTGAGCTCCACTACATTGCAGTAAAGAAATGATTCTTAGACATAATATCTTATGCAGGAATCATTGTTGCTTCCTGAATTGGTTTTGCGTACTTTGTTTCTCGTATTTATAAATATTCATATGGAAAATAAGTATGAATAATGATAAGTGTTAAGATTTGTTTGTAAAAAAAATCCTGCAAAAATTTTAGTAATTAGTAAAATAATAATATTTAATCAACGGTGAATAAAATTTTTGATAGACATAGAATATACTTTAGGGTGGTGGTGGGACTAATCCTCATCTGATCTAGTGAAACTAGACCAGATCCATGAGTCCATAAATCTTCACAAAGTCTAAGAACAGCAGGGGGGAAGCAAGTCTCCTCACATGAAAACCCCACACATTGCAGAATGTGCTGAGGTGAAAATGGGCTGATCTCACATTTGGTGCAAATTGGGTAGCTTCTTTTCTCACCTTCAAAATTCATGCACTTCAGGTGACCAGTCAAAAATCGCGAGAATGTCGTCTGATACAATCTGGAACCCTTGAATGATATGGCGGATCCAGGATGTCTTTGAAAATACCATGGGTGTACAGGAGGGACAACCCAGGTTCTACGTATTAATTCTTTAGCCCTGAAGTAGCTCTCGGTTGACGTAAGGACCATGTGGTCCTCCGGGTTCACAAGATCACTGGCAGCCGCCTTCGCAAGATTATCCGCTTCTACGTTCCCGAGAAGGCCTACATGAGAAGGGACCCACTGTAGATGGATAGGGTGCCGATCTGAAAGCTGTCTAAAAAGGTGCAGAATACTCCTGTTGGTGCTGTCCCCGATAGATGGTCAATTCGATAAATGTTGGATGGAAGATCGGCTGTCTGCCAGGATCCAAATTTAAGAAAACGCTTGGCATTGTATGTTGTTAATTAATGAATGACCACACATGATAGCTATTAGCTCCGTTCTGAAGAAATAAGCGTGATCAGCATTTCTTCTCTGAATTTTGATGATGCAGCCAGGTAGTTCAATCAAAACTCCACTGCCAGTACTGTTTCTTTCTCCCTTACTGCCGTCAGTATAAATCTTCACTACATCCAGTAAAATCCCATCAATCATCTCCAGAGCGAATTGCCTTAGAAGTTCGGGGTCGTCAGACATTTTATTGACATTGGTCCTTAAAGTAGTACGGAATGTGACCCCCTGGAGTCCAAGGACAGGGTTGATAAAGGATGTCAGGGGCAGTGGTGCTCCACATTAAATCTCAGGTACCGTGCAAGTGCTTGGGAGAAGGTACTATTACGTTTCAACCTTTGATTATCTGCATAATTTTTTAAGTATTGAGAGGTTCTGTGTTGATCACCATAAATGAGCAGTTTGTTGAAATACTTGGTCAAGCAATAGCAAACTTTATTATTCAATTTATTTGCAATAAACATGCATCTTTTAATGATGTTAAACCAAAAAAAAGCTAAAGCTATTAATCTGTTTAAAGTTATTTAATATTATTTTGACTAACCAACTTTGTATTATTTCATATTAAGGAATACAAATGATACATTATTAATTTATTTTTGTCACATTTAAATTGTTTACTTTAAGTTTCGATATATATTTATGTATTTTATAGAAAAGTTATAAAATGGAAAAAAATAATATTAATAGTTTGTATTCATATGTCCCTAAAAGACGAATACAGTATTAAAAACTTACTACTGATATATAATTATTATGTACAATTTATAAAAATTAACAAAAAATATAGTATTTTCTTAAAATTACTTTGAAACATTTTTGTGAAAAAAATCAACTTAAAGTTAAACTATAGTTCTCATGAGGATCCTTGCATTTCCTAAAACAAAATGATGTTTTACCTTTTAGAATAAAATAATATTTATCATAAAAAAAATCAAATTTAATTTCGTTTAAAAAGGGGTTAAGCACCGCCCCATGTAATTTTCATGACACAACAAAGCTTATATAGCACCTCTGTAAATACTGTTCTAAAAATGGATGAACTTCGCGGCATTTTGAAGCGGAATAAAGCTGGTAGACAATTTTTTTTGCATACTATGCATTCAACAGTCACGTTCTTATAGCTGTCAAAAGCACACCTTATGTTTCAAAAGAGTTATCTTTTTTTAGAATGTGTTTTGAAAAAGAAAAAAAGTATTTGATTTTTTATTTGCATTTATTCATTCCGTTTGCATTTTGTTTTGAAAAAGCTTATCTTAATAAATTTTTTACGCAAATGCAGCAACATCCCTTCAAGACAAAAAAAAAAAGAATGGATGTTTTATATGATTATTGATGGTTTAAAAATAAGAAGACTGATGGACATATGAAACATCCATTTTGTCCATAAATTTTATAATTATATTTTATTATAATTTTATTATATAATTATAATTATATTTTATTTAATTTTTATTATAATTTTATTTATTATATTTTATTTTAATTTTATATTTTTATTATAATTTATTATAATTTTAACGTGGTGTTATAACTAAATTTTTATGCATAGAATTAGAATTATAACATTTAAATAATCGTGTAAAATTAAGTAACTTTTTTTCTAGAATATTACTCTAAACATTTCTAAGAATGAGTGTACAGTACATAAACAATTGTAATATTTGAATAGGGTGATATAATAGTCAGATTTTTAAAAAAAATATTCCTAACTTTTTAATGACGTAAAATATATTTCAGAGAGTCCCCATTCCAGGAAACGATGAAAAACTTATTAATAACCTAAGTCTCAAAAATACAACCTACACATTTGAAAAGATAAACGAAGAAAATAAATCTTCGAAAGAACTTCAAAGAAAGTCCATTATAAAAGAAATTTTTTAAAAAAAACAGATAAATGAATTTAGATAGTAGATACTTAGCAGATTTAATTGGTTATTATTTCGTTCTAAAATTTTTGTGAGTATTTCTTTTTAATAATGATGTATTTTTCTTGGTAATTTTCTTTCGTCTCTACATCTTTTCTTATACATCATCAACAACGACGCTAACCACGCGTATGAAACAAAATATATATTGAACCAAGTTATGCACTCGATACTAACTTTACTGGTCATGCCGGGTTACGCTAGTATCGAGTCACACCCTAATTCTTTGGTTTTATAATTATTTTTATTGTGCATGATAAAAATCCAAATCCCAGTAAATTAGGAGAAGTTAATTAGGAGAAGATATATTTATCTATGTTTGAGGACTTTTCAATGTTTCTTTGATAAAAAATTCAATCAAACTGAAGTAAATGATTCAAATATGCATATAAATGATACAAATCACTTATATATTTTTCTAACAACACAAGGATGATATTATCTGACAAAACAGTCATATTTTGTTAAAATTATTGCAGTTTTGATGATCAGCAAATAGAATATTGAATTTTTTCTTGCCTGTGTCTTTTTAAGGGAGCAGTGTGTCTTGTGGTACAATTGTGACTTCATATCTTTCTTGGAAAAGTTCTATTGTTAGCATTTGAAAATTTTCTTATCAACTACAACGTTTCATGTTTCTGCTTATATAAAATTTGTTTTCGCTGTCACGGTTAACATCCATTAATTCATTATGCTCTCCCCTTGCTTTTGATCAAATTCAACTTCATATATTAGAGATCGCATATATATATATATATATAGAGAGAGAGAGAGAGAGAGAGATACATATATATATATATTCTGTTATTTACATATATAAATCATAATGAGTCGTACAACAAAATAATCAAAACCACTAAGTTGCTTACAGGTAAAAAATGTAGCTTGTTCATAGGAATTATTTTGGAACAAAAGTGGCCACGCGGAGAACTCAGAAAAACGTTTGCCACTCCAAAAAAGAGGGAGATATGTGATATATACATTTTAGTTCCCATGAAAAAGATACCATAGATCAATTTTGAGCTAAAAAAAAACTGAACTCGTTTTCCTCTGGTATCGGTAATTATATCTAAATTATATCAAATAAATTATTGACATTATATTTAAATTTTTATATTTCTAAATATTTCAATTCTTATACTTAACCGTTATTATTTTTAAATGGTTCATATTGAAATAATTCAATGCAGGGAACATTTTGTAATTTTTTATACTTTAACCATAGTACTTTAACAGAGAGTTTTAAATTAAAAAGTATCCATTTTTTTAATTATTATATATTCGAATCTAAGCCGCACTATTTTCCCAGTGTTACTGTTTCTGAAAATTGGATGCTGCTTAGAATGGAAGGTAAGAAAATCGTTGTATGGGAGAAATTGAGAGTTTCCACCCCTTCAAAAGTAAAAATATAACTGTCTCTTCTGGCATCTTACATCGATGGCTTATTAAATTCCCCAGTTTATCTTCAGTAATCAGTCTATTCTGGATTTCACTGATAACTGAACTTTAAGAATTTTTAAAACAACTTTTTTTAATCACCTAAGTATCACAAATATCGACAATAGCATCAAGACAAGTTCATTATGACACAAGTATGAAAAAAGGCGATTTTATATGCATAAGAAACTGAAAACAGTGTAGCGGTTATAAAGTTTGATACAGATAAATCAAATGTACGTCGATGGGGGTAAGCAAAGAAACATAGTTTTTTCTTGTAAAACTTTAACAAAATCTTTCACTGGGTCGAAAAAAGAAAGATATGCTGAAGTAGATGATAGTGTTGCTGATTATGAACGTGACGCTCGATTTAAAGCATTTTCAGTTGCAATTCAACTGCTGCATTGTAATCAAAAGAATTCATTCATGAATTTAGAATCGATAATTTTAAAGAATAAAGAGGCTGGTGTGAAAAATGTGTGAGAAGGGAAGGATTTTCTTTGAGACATGAACTTCAATCTGCCAAAAACTTCCACCATATTTTGAAGATATCTCGTGTGGTTTAAACACACGTCATCGGCTTACAAACGAGATATGCATATAAATTCATAAGCATATTTGAAACGCGGACAAAACCATTTCTTACTTTGATATGTCACGGAATTATACAGTGAATTCAAAAGGTGAGAGAAACAGGGGAAATCTTGAACATAGCATAAGAAAGGTGACCTATTACTGTAATGCAATATGTTACAGCAGATGGCCATAAAATACCTCTGTATTTAATTCTTAACATAAAATTAATGCCCCAAAACGAAGAGTTTCCCCAAAACGTAACCGTACGTGCTCAGAAAAATAGTTAAAGGACCTCCAAAAGTATGGAATATATATAGCGATAATTTCGAGAAGGATAAAATACCAAGAGCTCTTCCAAATTCGCGAAATAAGCTTATCATAGACTTGTTTAAATGTCATTTAACAAACTCTAAAAAAAGAAACTGAGACGTAACAATTGCAATTTGATGATGCTTCCGGGTGTTATGCGACCCAGCATTAGCCGCTTGACGTAAGTACGAGTAAGTCAGTTAATGACTACGCGAAAAGATAATACGAAAATGGTTGCATTCGGAAAACTACCCTTTAACTGGTTCCTAGAAAATCAAGAAGGCAAGGGTTTCGAAAAGTTCCAGATTGGATAACTATAGCTGAAAAAAAAAGTTTCCCGCGAGATTATAACAAATTCTTTTCAAAAAATTTTTAAAAAACAAATACATTGGATGGCATAAAATGGCGATCGTGCCACCAGTTCCGAAGTCAGTTAAGATAGTGGGAGTGACGATTCATTTTCGGAACGTAATACTGACGGTTACATTAAATACAGGCTTATTTAAAAGTGTTTAATACACTTGTAAAATAAAGTGATTATTCACTTCTTATTAGTTCTCATTAACTTCTAAGATATCGAGCATTCAAGAAACTGTTTTATACTATTTTCAGTGTGGAAACATGTTGAGAATTATGGAGTGGGGCTAAGAGTCGAATAAATTCATTGTTTCTTTTCACTGGCATGTTTCATATCCTTGGTTTCTGGATTAATAACTACTTATTTTAGAGATTCGAAGATAACGCAATAATTGTCGTCGTATTAATAGTCTGGTATTTAGCAAACGTAGTCTAAATATCCACGCAAACACTTGTTGTCTTGGAAATAAGACAAGTTCTTGACTAAAAGTACGCAACGTGCGTAATATTTTTTTCTTGTTCCAAAAGTTCCATGTTGTTTAAATCCAAATAATTATTACAAGTTTTTTTTCTCATCATTTTATTCACAAAACAAGCCACCTAACTTGTAGAACAACGAACATAAAATCAGACGATAGCGTTACGTAAGACAATCAATTGATAAAAATATATCAGTACAAAAATTATCATTTTCCTGGTTCTAAACAACAGCAAAAATTGCTTCTTTTCTAACTGTTTTAATTTACCCAACAAACGGGGAAGATGCGCTTAATATTCCCTTTCGTAATTATGTATTATCAAGAATCTGCTGTACGAGTCTCCGCAACGTGTCCGTATAATTGTGGAAGGAAACAAAGACAACATATCTGCCCTCTTTGAGTTTTAGTAACCCGTAGCCTTACATTTCCTATATGACATTCCTAAATTCAATAATTCGTTATAGTGAGACGTTATTAAACCCTCACTCAATCACTGTAATCATTAATTTCAAACACGCATGACAATAATTGATTCGTAATCAATGGGAACAACATTATTGTGAAACGCTAAGCTGCAGGCTTGATAGTTCACTATTTTGAAATGGTCAAATTCCGATAGGTGTCATCTATTTAAAAACAACACAATGCAATTTTTTACAAACAACCAAAGTTCGAAAGTGCATTTTCAAATATGAAGCTCATTGCACAGAATTTCTTTCCATGCAAAATGTCGTTGATGTTACTCCTAGTTGCATTGATCAAAAGCGTTAATTTGTATTTAGATTACATATGAAAGTATGTTTCAGGTTCCTTACAAAATTGAAGTTTTTTATATGTCGCCTGAATCTTACAGCAATTTTGCTTGTTCAACAGTAGCCATGGAAATCTATAGATTATGTGACTAAAATTAATGTCATTTGTAAACTATATTATATTTTTGTTTATTTTTTAACAATCAAATGTAAATAAAGTTCTATAACGGTTAACAACTTAGTAATATCCCTTTTTCAATACTTTCTATGTATTACTCGAATACTTTTTCCTTAAGTCAATATGGTAAAATCTTCACAATTTTTTTTTAAATTTTTAATATTTGATATTTGGTTAGAATTGTATTTTTAAAAGGTTAATATGTAATAATAATTCCATACAAAAAATTTTAAATGTGTTGCAAAATGTTTGTAAAGTTTAAATTTTATAAACTTTTTAAAACATTTTTTAAAATTTCTAAGGCTCTCTTAAATATATCTCTTTTCTTCCAATTTTTTTTCCAAGTTCCTTATAATATACTAAATAAAACTGCACATGTGGTTTTTTTTACTGCTGCACTTTATGCTTTTATTAATTTTTTTATAGTTAAACTTCCAAGAATTCCCCCAAAAAAATTATTTTTGATTTTGAAATTTTTTAAAAAAGAGTGCTGAACATGGTAGAGCTAATTTTGCATAGTTTTACAAAACATACATTTCAGAACATCTGTATAAAAAATTCAAATTCAATCCATTCTTCAATAATCAAAAAAGATTTAGGGTTTTGAATAATGTTGTCCGTACAAAAATTCAACATGGAGAAATATCAATTTGAAGTTTTCATTCCATGAATAGTCTGATATAATATTCATCGAATAGTCTAACACTTTTATGAGGTGTTAATTAGCTTATATAAGACTGCGTACCATAAGAAATTGAAAAAATGTAGAAAAAGGTAAATAGTATACTGGCATAATGAATAATGAATAAACGAATGAGATATCAATATTTCATAAAACTTTATGTTAATAACTATAAAAAAATAAATATTCACTCTTCAGAGTTAATTCCATGCTCAGTTTAACAACTCAAATAATGCAGAACATGTACAAAAGATGTTAACGCCTTTATTTTTTATTTCCATGATTTTAAAAGCCGTCGCATGTTAAATATTGTACACGAATGAAAGTAAAATTAAGTAATACTTTATAGGTAAAATATATCAAAATCTAAGAACTGCATCTGTGCCTTTGTTTAAATAAATATCTTAAAATATTTTAATGATAAAAATGTTGAATTTCACACACATGGGATATATATATATATATATATATATCACCAAAAACAAATATATAAAATTGGGAGATTTTTTCTATTCTTGCGAATTAGATTTTTAATTATCTGAGTTATCAAAATGAGATTTAGTATTTGTGCTTTGGTAGAATCCGTTTTGAAGCTTTAATTCCATTCATAATAATATCATAAAAAGCACGCAGAACTTTTAAATCTTGACCCATCCACATTTGCTCTTCCCCCAATAAACAATTCACAAACTATAATTTTGCCATGAATTGCACAGTTCTTTCTTAAAATGATTTGTTGCTGTATATATAATGTCAGTCTCATTTACGCGCGGTAGAAAAATAATTAATTCATTTTTTATCAGGCTCTTTTCTAGCTAATAAACTGAAATGTGGTTGTGATAGTTGCGTCCAGCATCAAATATTGCTCCATAACTTGATAAAAAATGCAGGTAAAGCTTTGAAATTTTGTAGACATGTTTATAAAGAGTCGAGATATCAAATAAGCTAATAAAAATTTCGATAGTCAGGAGATATATTTGGGTATCATATCGCCTTAAAATCAGCAAACCTATCAAAATAACTTTCAGTGACTTTACATCAGTATTTTAACGAAATTTTAAGAAAAACTATAAATGACAAAACGATAAATTCTCCAACAACTACCAAGGAACTCTTCAATTATAAATATAAAAAAAAAATTCTTTAAAATTTCATTTTTCTGTAAGGATTTTTAGATAATACACTAAATTATTTTTTTTTCAAATTGTTTAATAAATAATATTTTTTATATGTTTTTTGACTCTTTAACATATTGTTTAGATAGAATACTTTTTCTCGTGTATAAATAAAAATTAGATCCAGATTTTCAAACAAACGTACAATGCAAGCTCATTTTTTAGCAACATATTTTACACATTTTTCTGTATACTTAGAAATGTTAAAAAATTAAGAATACTGCATTTTCATAGGGAAAATGGTTGTAATAAAGTTATCCTCTTATGTAGCCTTGTTGTATTTTGCCTCCACGACGAAATAGAGTAAAATATCAACAACTCACGGCATTTGAAAGGAGAAGACTCATCGGATTTAACGAAAGAAAGTTTTCCTGTCACTCAATAGCTGATCGAGTGTTTAGCGGAACATTTCCACAGGAATGTGAATTAGGACGCAGTGGATCAACGAGCACCGGACAACTCGAAAGCTCGCGATAATAGACACCTTGTATGCATGACACTGAATGATCGCACTACTACTTCCTGTCAATTGGCAGCACGATGGTTTTCTGCTAGAGATGTATTAATGTCAGCTTCATCAATTTGTGCTGCACCTTGGATTGCGTGTCAGGATTCTTTTATACAGGATGCCCCTCACACAAACCTTTGACGCCTGCGTCTGCAATGGGCTCATGAACTCAAAGCATGACATGCTGGTTGGAAACAAGTTGTCTTTTCTGCCAAATCCTGCTTAAGTTTGTAGAACAATGATGACTTCATTCGTGTGAGATGCTATGCCGGTGAGCGCTGTCTCCCAGAGTGCAATATCGAATGTCATGAGCGCCGATCTCACGGAGTTAATGGTCTGGGGTGCGATTTCATATCATAACAGATCTCAGCTTCTACGAATTGAGGATAATCGGAATAGCATTATGTCAGTGCTTCTCAAACTTACAAAACTTACGACTCAATATTCAATCATAATTTTTATCGTGTCCCCCTCCATACAATAATAATGTATTGAACTCGAGATTGTGATACTTTGACGCTAAAGCTATAATACGACTTTAACTTCTTAAGTGACACCGGCGTATATAAACGTCTCACTCAGCCAGTGCGTAAATTGTCCCGGACGTATATATGCGTCTTTTCGAAATAGGATTTTTTCTGTTCACCACCCGATTTGTTCTGTTTCATCCAAAAAAATATTCCAAAGATTCTGGAACGTAATAAAATGATCTTGATAGTGTTTGTGAAATATTTACTTATTTTTCATAATTTTCTTATTTAATCAATTTCTCCTCCCTCAATACGTGGCCGCGGTAGCTAAGTGGTCAAGGTATTGGATGGTGGCTCGCATGTCACGAGTTCGATCCCGGTATAACTAAAGACCCGCCATGGAGGGGAGCGATGCCCGTGAAATCTGTCAAGAGCTCAAACGTCCTCCCATTGATGTTGTGTGGTAGTTAAGAAAAGGGGGTGCCATCTTAGGTGTCGTCCTCGTCACTTCGCCATGGTTTAAAATTATGAGGTCTGTCGTCAAAAGCCCTCGTGTTGCTGAACAGTTCAACGTTAATATTCACTCACTCCTCCCTGCAAACGCGTGCAAAACGGTGCAATTAGGGAGAATCGCGCAAATTTTAATTGGCAGTTAAGGGATTGATTTTATACAGTCAAGATAAGTGTTAAGTTTTGCATATAATATTATATATGACAAGTTCGTGGGGTCTATCGAAATTGTGAAACTTGATCTTAACTTATTGTTATTATTGTTAAATAAAATGCATTGGTGCAGTACTGATTCATTTGTAAGTATATTGTAACAGGGTT
Organism: Trichonephila clavata; assembly: GCA_019973975.1. Lineage (NCBI taxonomy): Eukaryota > Metazoa > Arthropoda > Arachnida > Araneae > Nephilidae > Trichonephila > Trichonephila clavata. The sequence goes on along the minus strand of BMAO01022993.1, from coordinate 33,173 downwards.
TGTTTTCCACTTTTTAATAAGCTCGCGTCCCCCTTCTAGGGTTATCACGACCCACTAGGTGGGCGCACCCCACAGTTTCAGAAGCGCTGCATTAGGTACGGCTGTTAAGTTCTAGAGTCCGAAGTCTTTCTCTTCCCTCAAGGAATCTCTGTAGCTATCTTTCATCTGGATAACACACACATGTTGCAAGGAACGTTCGAGTCTTCTTTTCAGCCCAACACATTAAACTTCTTACTTCGCTTGCTTATTCCCGGGACATTTTTTCACTAGTAAATATGAGTGGGATTTGGTTAGTAGGCGTCATGTTCATAATCCTACAGCTTCAAAAGGCTAACTATGGGGCGCATGCAAGCACTTTTCACGATGCAGACATTTTGCTGCTACGTTGTATAGCAGCACTCATTTCATCAAATACTAGTTTCGGACACTTAAAATCATTTTTTCTTATATTTTCTTTTTTGTTTTTTGCTTTGAAATTTATTTATTTATTTGTATCAATATTAGTCGTTTATGCATTACATTTCATTCAATCCTGTTGACACTTTCATGGTGTGTTGCATTTTTTAAAAACAGTAGTTTATGTTAAAACATGTACCTAATGTAGGACATACAAAGTTGTAAGTCTTATGAATGAAACCTTTAAGATGTATATATTTCCGACCTTACTAATACTTACTAAGGGAGAGAGTGAATGAGTATAAAAGTCACACTATTCAGCTACTCAAGATTTTTGGAGGACTACTAGGTTACCGTGGCCACCAAATGCTGACATAGAAATATATATTACCTGCTTTAAATATATGGAAGCTTGTTGATACTGAGCGTAAGTGAAGGGTAGAAGGAGGAATATACAACCCAAAGTTTATCGATGCCAAGGAGTATTTTGTTAATCTTATATAAGCCAATTATCTAAGTTTTATATGAAAAAAAATTGCGATATTTTAGTGTTTTTCTTAAATAATAATAGGATAAATTTTCTGTACTTTATGGATATATATTTCAGTTTTAAAATCCAGCAAAATATTGCTTAATGGTTGCCTTAAATATTGGTAAACGGAATTCAAAAGAAATAAAAGGATTTATTGTTTAAGATAATAAATTCCAATCAATAAGAAACCTACGAATGGTTAAATAGGATGAATGACCTACCTAAGGAAGAATGGGCAAATAAGAAAGATTTCTTTTTAGCTATTAATGTTTTTATTTGCAATGTTTCATAAATGGAAGAGAATCAGATATGTTCTTCTTCATCGTCAAAAAGGACTGGATTTAAAGGACCTTTTGCAAAAGGGACTTTTTCAAATAGGACATTTTAACAAAAAAATACAAACTAGCTGATACAAATGACTTTTATTTAAATCATTTGTAAAAACCTTTCCTACCATCTATCATTTCTCTTTTTGCAAATACAGCTAAAAAAGTGTAATATTTTTTGCTAGAGGTTTGGATTATATTCAAAATTCTACACACATTTAATTAAATGATCCACTACACTGTAACTGAAATTAATATTTTTAAAGGGGCTGAAATTAATTTCTTTTATAATAAGTAAGCATTCATTTTGACAAAAATAAAACAAAAATTATGCTCATCCGGCTTCTTCTTTTCTTAATCGGAAAGAATAAAAATAAACAAATGATAAATTTTTAATTTGCTATCAATTTTCACTAATTAGTTAGGCTTTGGTGGCATAAGATAAAGTAATTTTCTTTTTAAATCACGTTTCTTAGTCTGCTGATCATTTGCTTCTTTTGGTCTCCCATGTGCAAGTGTTTTAAGAATTATTTTCAGTTCATTGAATGCATCAGATTGTATCCTTTGGAGTAATATGTAATTGTTAATATAGTTTCTTAACATACCTTATGCTGAATTATATTTTACATGATATAACGATAAATACAACTATGAAATATTTGTATTCTCACACATACACATCAATTATTAAGTGACTCTTTTACCAAAATAGCTACCAAATAACTACAAAATATTGTTTTCACTTTATGATAGTTAAATATATTTAAATGTGGCTTTTGTGTAAAAATAAAAAAAACATCTTATAGAAAAAATTTCTCATTATAGCTAACAAGATGAAAGTTCCCAATACTTTAATACCACTCAATGCATGGCTTCGAATTAGAAAAGGAAATGTTTAAAATTCGCTCTCAAACCTATTTAACACTGGCATTTATTTTACAGTTCAAAATTTTTATGAATGATGAAATACACAGCATACAATTTCAAATGTCCTGATTATGTTATATACTTAGTAAATGTGATATAATTTGCAATACATTATATGTATTAATTTCCTTTGATAGTTGGAAGTAGATTTTTTTTACCATTATTTTTAAGCTTATATATAATAAAGTGCATTAAAAACTATTTAGTTTACACAATCTGTATTAAATATCTATAAGCACCCTTATTGAGAATCTTCTTATTTTTTTTTTACCTGTTTCAACCGAATGCATAATAAATCATTCTCTTTCACTAACTTTGTTATATATAATTTGCAACATGCAATGTATATATATATATATATAAGTACACGATATCATAAATATATATATATCATTACGCTACGTACAATTACTTTAACATTTTTGAAAGTAACAATTACTTACAATTACCTTGTTTTTTTCTATGGAAATCTATTTTGTTGAATCCGAAATTTATTTTCCCCAAAAGAACAATATTTTGCTTCCCTAGGCAATTCAATAGCTTTATAACATGAAATAGCTTTAAATAACTGGACAAAACATTCTAAGATACTTTCAATTACATTGAATTTTTATAGATATAATTACCTTCATTTAACATGAATTGTGTATGATGGCTGTTACGAAATGTCTAAAATATTCTTGGAAATAAAATTTCGAAAATTCCCCTTGGCCTTACAATACCTGCAAGACGACAAAATACTTCTTTCATAACTCGGCTTCAATTTCTTCGGAGAGAGAAATATTAATTATGATGCACCTAATTATTTCGATACAATAGAAACTGCCTTTTTTAAAAAGAACTGAAGATTCAGCTTCTGAATGAAATTTATAAAAAAATGTTTCTTAAGGTACACATTTATCAAATTGTCAAGTCTTTTCAGATAAAGAAAATAGTTCGCTTACAATCTCTCAAGCGATAAAGCAATCACAAAAAAGTAACAATTTCTTGAAATCATAACTGTGATGATATAGAAAAATTGGGGTATAAATATTCAGGAATAATTGCTTAATTTAAAAATAGAATCGGTTTATATTTATAAAACATTTTATGTTAGAGAAGTCCTTAAATTATGTGCGCGTGTGTTTACAAGAGCAATGATACTCTGCAAAAAGTTTTATATCTTAGCATATGAATTAAATAAAACAATATCAAATTTTATAAAATTTTGGAAATTTTTTTGTGAATATGGGTAGTATTTTGGGAATTATGTTATAATTTTTGCCTTTTATAATAAAACAACGAAAAAATAGAAGAAAAGGAACTTTTAATCTTGAAAGAACATGAACATGGTACACACACAATATTTCAATACAATTTTTGAAATCCTGACTTCAGTATGAGCATATTGCCAAATTAAACATGGGAAGGATTATTAAATATTGTAATTCACTAAATATTAATAAGTTAACTCTCTTTGAATGTATTGAATACATTTCTGATTATTTTTATATAATATCAAATCTTTTTTCCTTATAATCAGAATTCGCTCGCGTGATAAAGATTATCTTTAGAAAATATTTGAAATTTATTCTGTAATATTCTTATAAACCCGGTAAAGTACAAAATTATTCTTTACTACATTTGTTTTCTCAAAATTATGAATAAGACCAAGATAAATAAGTTCCTGTCTTTTCATGGATTTTGCTTTGGTAATTCATAGAATGAAGAAATGATGGAACATGTATCACTTTCATCAAAATGTAATTGTAATTTTAAGCAAAATGACTTTTTCGGAATAACTAATCATTGTTAAAGTTAACAATTTTAAGTTTAATTCAATTTCCAATGAAATTGTTATAAGTTCTGTATCAATGAAATTGTTATAAGTGTTAATATCAAAGAAGTATTTTTGTTTATAATATTCATTTAACCCTCTAGCTGAGTAATTATTTTATCAAAGTAGGTTTATATAATTGTTTTCTTTTTTACAACGTATTTCAAATCTACATATTAAATCTACATTTTAAAGTTAAAAAATACATTAAAATTTTTGTAAAAGAGTTTTTATTTAAAATTATAGAATTAGATCATAAAAACATGAACATAAAAACATAAATGAAAACATAAACAGGAACAGCACGGAATGACCAGCTAAATAGTCGGAAAAAATACTTACCTGTGGAAATCAAGAGTTTCGCAAATTTTGCCACAACTACGTTGCCCGTAGAAATCGCGAGATGCGCAGTGAGAGAGTTAAATACAAATGCTGGTTGAAAAATTTTCTCCTCTCTCATTGCAATACAGATCGTCATTATCGTATCCGGTAAGACAGCCCCTCGTGAAATTTCCTCCACAATGACCTTTCATTTACCTTCGTTTACTCATTTATAGTCTTAAAGTCCATTTCCATTGAGACTGACTATCTCAGATTTGGTCTTACACGCTTCCAAATCCCTGCGATCGAAGCTTCGGTCTATTGTAGAAATAAGAGGATATATTGGAATAATTTCATAAACGGCTTATTTTTGTCTTGGAATCCCGTATCTTTCAAATTGACTAATAATATGAATAATGGTGTAGTAAACAAATTGACTGCCCTTCCATTAAAAAAACATATATGAGATATCAAATTAAAATCCCAGATATTGGAAATTCTTAATATTATAAGCAAAGATGTTTCCAAAATTTAAAATGATGAAAATGAATTTATTTTCCTTTTTCATTCGGTACACATATGCTTATAAGCATTTTATACCTTTAAAACCCAATGTGATGGACTCCCTGTACTGCAATTTTTTTTCTCATTTACTTTGACTGCAATAAAAATGTTGCATGAAATGATTCAGAGATATCTTGAGTTTGATAAAAGGGAGTCAAACTGTCACATGGTATATCTGTAAAATTCCTTAAAATTCAGACTTGAAATTTGTAAGTACAATTTATACCGAACTAATATTAAAACCAATACAAGATGAAATGAACCCGAGCTTGTATTAGTATTTGGAGGTAAATCAGCCACAGACATTACACAACTCTTAACTCTTAGTACACCAAATATCTTAGTATACTAATATCTTATTGCCCTGAGTTTAATGAGAATGAAACAATTTTCGCAACATGATCAATGGTAATAAAGATTCACCTATCTTGCACAAAAGTCTTAAATTATAGTCAAGTGAACTCCTAACCTAATTAATCCTAAGTAACATCCATACGAAACTCTACGAGTTCCATTCTAGCTCGTATATTCTAGTCACTATTATTAAAAGATTTATTTACACTTACAAACACAAAATCTCAACTTCCAACTCGCTTCAGAGCACTTTACCTAACTAATCTAATTTGGTTATGGTTCCCTCACAAAGCGAGGCTCCTGAAATCCTTCAAACAGTCCATATAATAGAACTTCCTAGAGATACATTTTGAAAAATATATGAGAAAATATATCACTCGAATGATGATACTCGAATCCCGTAAACATTTTTATACAACACTGATAGGCTTTAAAAAGGTTTTTCCATGTAAACAATAATAATAATTTCAATATAACTAAAAATAATGTAAAATTCAAGAGTAAAATAAAACGACGCATATTAATGCAAGGAATCCATATTTTTCTTAGCTGCTATTACAAGCAGTGATAATTGTGGAATATATCAACATTGATAGAAATAGTATTTAGATGCACTCTTGAATTGTGTTGATATTCGCAGTATAACTTTATAGCAGACCCAATTCCTGCCATAATGCTCTCGATAGTGCGGTGTGATCTGTTTTCGTCAAACGTGAAACATGTATATGCACATAATGCTGAGACTGAGTTAGTGCAATATTTTTAGTAGGTCAAACACTCTATCTTTCACCTGTTGTAGAAGTGTAGGTTGCCTGATACCCGATTGGTCATAGCCACGAATTTGTGGCTAGCGTTATAGATGTCATGTCATTCGCTCGAGTCCTGATTTCCCTAAGGTCTGGTAGTGTAGCAATTCCAAAGGATAATTAAAACTACCAAGTCTCAAAGTTTTCGGGTTGAAAGGGCGAGAAATTGTAGAGAACGGGAGACTGTTCAGTTTTAGTCCTCACCACATATCCGCCACTCAAAACTGTGAGGTTAGTTATAGATTTGACAATAGCTTTCGTGTTGCTTTGTAATACAATGTAAATAACTAAACAATCTATATAATCAAAGTAACTAAATTTTGTTGAACTTTGGTAACAATTTTCAACTATATCATACTTAGAAACGGGATTGACTGAGTCTCGTATTTATGCACGAGACAGGTTTTTACATATAAGAAACGTCCGGAAGGTATAACTCTATTTCTTAAAAGCAGCCTTCTTTTATTGTTACCTTTATACGCGGCCTACAGGTGGCGTTACTTGTGCACATGTCTAAGTATATGCACATGTCTTACAGCAGCGTTTCTCAAACTGTGGGCGTGTCCCCCTAGGGGGGTGCGAGTATATCGAAAAATCAAAAATAAAAGATTATTTTTTTTAAAAAAAATATTGATTTTCTTGAAAGTAAGCAACTTAAAATACATTCTGATGCAATAAATAAGAAAAATACACACTTATACACTAATACAATAAACTTATAAATTGATCAGTCCTGTACAATGTACATATTTGATAATAAATTTGTCAAAGCAAACGAAGAGCAAGTTTTATTATTGAAACTGACTCAAATGGGATTGTCATATATAAAAATTATATTCAAAATTTAATGTTTATCTAGATAATTTGTGCGGTTATGGTGTTAATTATTACACCATGATTAAATATATTATGAATGCTATAAGTTTACAATCCACTTCAGAAGGTGAAAATACTAAAAATCTTTATTCCGTTTAATCCGTTACTGTATTATTGTCTCCCTAGCTGGTCTTACAGTTCTAAGGCAACTCATTAAATCCATCATCAGGTTCTTTCATTGACAGATACAACATGATAAAAGACTACTACTAATCTAAACTTAAATATATAGACATACATTTTATTTCTCTGACAAATAAAACTAAATACACTACTCCCAACGAAGTTCTCGTTGAAAGAGGAATAACATACCCAAGCTCATCTCTCTTCCTTCATCCATCAACACCTCTTACTACATGGTTTATAATTAAAGTCGTATCGTAGCTTTAGTATCAAATTACATTATTATTGCATTCAATACAATATTATTGTACAGGGGGTAGGGGGCGCGATGAAAACTTTGATAGAAAATTGGGTCGCAAATGCTGAAAGTTTGAGAAGCACTGTCTTACAGAGATCAGCGCATGGCGCGACTTTCACGTCTGCGGAACTGCTTGCTTCAAATGTAGCATTAGTGATTGACCGCAAAGCATTCTTGTATATTCACAGTTTTTTTTTAAAATTAATAAACATTAAATTGTTTCAAAATCCAATTGAAAATATAAATGTAGCATTCATATGTTTTTACGATGTTTAAATATCAATGAGTTAATTGAGAAATGCTTTTAAAAAAATTGAAAATGATGTTTTCTAGCATACTTAATAGTCTGTTTAAGATCAATAAAATCTCACTTTCTCATAATAAAACGCATTTCAACTTTTACATGTTTCCTCTTTGGGTAAGTGTTACAAAAGATCTCTCAAAATTTCATTTTTTTCCTTGCCCTTAGGAATATTGCATTTTAAACTGTACACACATGCTTCCATAATAAGAAAACCAATTTTCTTGGAGACTAACATCTCGGTTGTTCTATCAAAATTGATACCCTTACCCAAATTTCGTTCAAATAGATATTTATACGAAAACAAAAACATAGAATAATCCAAGATTAAATAACGGTATGATGTATATCCCTGGTAAATAGAAGAAAGATTTCGTGAGAAAAGGTTTAAGAAAATAATATATTTTATCTAATACTCGTAAAATAAAATGCTGGCCATATGCACATACAACTTCTATCGTTTTAGTAAAAAAATAAAATAAATAAATATTTCTTTTTCTTTTTCTTCATTTTCTCTCCTAATATGCATTGTTTAAATTTTTAAACATTTTAGCATAAGCTTTCGCTATTTATTTTTTGACTTTATATTCAGAATATTTAAGGGCTGTATCCTGTAAAATAATTTATATACTGTGAAAGTACTTGAATATAGGCATATGATAAATTGTTCTTACCTAGCAAATATCTATATTTACTTCGTGTAAATAAAAAATAGTTTCTGCTAGAGTTTTTATGAAATGACACATTTTTCTTCCATGTTAATGTGTGCATTGTATTTTCATTAATTCCAAGAATATATATTTTTTAAAAAAAATTGCCTTAAAGAAAAAAAATTCTCATATAACTGTAAGATACATCAAAATTATTATTGTAGAAATTTCTTAAGCAGTACAGAAATTTCCAGTGAAAGTTTTGAGAGTTCCGAAAATTCTGTTCTACTTTTCACTATGTAAAAGTTAAAATCTTTATAAAATTCAACATTTGATTCACTAAAAGTTTGATAGAATAATTCTTATTTGTTTCATCTAAAGATGCTTTAGCAAAGAAAAAGATATATATATATACAATATAATACATATAGACATACATATACATTATCAAGTCAAAATTCATGAACTTATTCTTCACTTAAAGATGTTAATTTTTTAAGGGATTTTATTTGATTTTAAGAGCTTTAAATCATGTAGAAGCCGAAACCATTTCATAGAAATTTTTTAGGAAATACGCTACAGAATTAAATATTGTAAATGCGCTTAACATAAAATTTATGAGCATTTGTGGAAAAAAATTTACTATACATAAGAATTAATTCAGCTATCAAATAGTTCTGTGTAAGTCTCACATGCAGATAACATTAATGTATGAATAAATTATATTAAAGCATTAATTCTAAATTACATACCACAGCTACAAAGATAACTTGAGAAAAATTAGAGAAAAAATTATTTAGTTTAAAACGCCATTCATTATTTCTTAAATTATTTTAAGTGAAAAAAAATTTAAACATGAATAATGTGAAATATACAGAGCAGTGTATTTTAAAATTAGGTATGCATGCAATTAGGAAAAAAAATTTAAAATAATTCGAATTTGACAATTTTAAAATGCTTTAAATAAAGAAAACATTTAAATATATATATATATATATATATATTTTAATTAGCATTAATGATGCAACTATTTACAATACATTTGGAGGTTGAAAAAGTGAAAAAATAGTACTTATAAAGTAAAAATATGAAAATTTTAGAGGTAACATCTGAAATTAATTATTTTCCATTAAAATAAAAAATAAAAAAAACCCTCTGACGATATTTTGTATTTCACATAATTTTAGTAATGTCACGTAAAAAGTCAATTTCAAATTTTTCTCGAATTGAGTTATAGCGAAATTTACCAAGTAGTTTGGAAAAATTGGAATAAGTAAAATTGTGTTGAAAACTTCACACAGGACCTAAAAGTGAATTAAAATGGGTAATGAAGGGATATTGTGTTAGAATTGATTTTTTTTTTGCACTCACCTAAATTGTTCAAAAGTGCTATTGCAAATAATTTCATAAAGTCACCATCTCTGTATACTAAAATGTGTTTATTTATAATATAGTATGTAAGACATCTCCCTCATATTTTGCTATTTTCTGTTTTTATTTGTTTCAAATAATACAGTTGAAAATATATATAATTTCATAAATACGGTTAAGACGAATTATAATAAAACAATGTGTAATAATAAAATAATTCTGACCTTGGGTAAAAGGTAAGATTCTTTCGGTAAGTAAATAAGTAGAAAATCTCATTTTATTCCATCTATCATTAAATATAGTATATGTAAATGAGAATTTTAGAAGATATTCAATATTATATTTTATATTTACCTCAAGTCTAAATTATCATAATATACAATGTTTGTTGTGAAATGCTACCCTGTATATGTTAGAGTTGAATAATAATGAAATGAATAATAATACATAAAAATAATAGAATGCAGATAGGTGTCTTACAAAGAAACTGATGCGCTTTCAGTACAAATATTCCTATTCCTTCCTTTCATTCCTATCTAACATCAAATATTTTTGATGCATATAAGATTTTCAAAAGATATCCATTTCATAATTTTATTTTTACTTTTAGTCTAAATTCTGATAATTGTAACAACAGATAAATTTTTTTTAGAGAAATAAAAATATAATTTATCTTTTTTTATGAGAGAGATAAACTTTTTTTTCTATATTTTGTAAAAAAGTAGGGTACTCCTAAATGTTGTGTAAATATATAGCTTATTTGTATTCTAATGGATGAATATTATAAGTGAAGATTCTAATAGTTTACCGTGATAAATATGAAAAATTAATATTAATCACGAAATTTTCAAAAAGAAATGCCCATTTATTTATGCCTAGGTTGTAAAAGAAAAAGAAAAAGCAGGAAACTTGCACAGATTCAGTGCAGTGCTCATCCACAATCTTCGATATCAGGTAAGAAGGGACAATGTATTATTTTTCTTCTTAATACATTTAAAAATCATATACTTAATGCACTATTACTTCTTTTTCCCCTGTTGAATGATTAGAGGAATCATGATTAACAATTGCATAAAACTTACGCTTTAGCCTATAAAAATGAAGGTTGAGGTGTACGACAGATTGCCGTCTAAATAAATATAGTCGGAATGCGATTTTTTTATGAACGCCAATCAGTCTTGGATCGAAAAATAAAAAAAAAAAAATAAAAGAATTGAATACACGTGGGAAAAGAAAAGTTTTCCACAGCTTTGACAGGAAATTCATCCAATGCAAGAGTCAAAACACAAGCAGCACTAGCAGATGTCTCGAGGCAAACTGTGTCCAACAGCGTAATTAGGTCCAAAACGTTGTAGTTCGAAAATAGAAAACATCAAAAACACAATACGCATTGGGCCATTGGGCACAAAGTAATTCATGCCATGGATAATTAAATGGAAATTCCCCATATTCCTGGCTCAGATAAGGTCTTGAGTTTAAATTGTCCTGATGGCTATCAATTCTACTATCATAAAGAACGATGAAATTTTTTTCTGAACTTGCCAAAAGGAAGGCGGAATTTGATTTCTTGGTTAACTATTGGCTTTGGAGGAAGAACTAGTTTAATGTTTTTTAAGTGGTAGAAAAAATCAACAAACTTACATGCAAGTGTTAGAATATGAGCTTCTTCCTTATGTGATCCAATTAGTAGAAGATAGAATAAGCGAACTAGACAGTGCATTAATTCACACAGCAAATACCATGAAAATTTATTCTTTTCGAAAAATATTAGATTTTTTCTTTTCTCAGCTTAAGACCCTTGTACAAACCTTGAAGAAAACATCCAAACAATGCTATTAAGACAGATATATGGAGAAGGAAAGCTATGCGAATTCATTATTTAGCTATTCTTTAATATGCGAATGTATCGAATCCCGTTTTAGGCAGTTTCTGAAAAATGAATTACATTCACTTTGTGATTCTGGGTTAAATAGTGTTTTGAACAAATCAAAACAAATGAGTACAAAGAATATTTACTACTGATTTTCATGCAAAATCAACAGTGTTCTTCTACGTTTCAATACGAAAAGTAAAAATGACTTTAAAAATGTGTTCAATGTTATAATAATTCTCAATTCAACCATTTAGCTATGTCCATTTAATTAAATGCTTAAGTTCATAAAAGAGTTTTGGGTAATAATAAAAAACCTTATTTTAATTTTCTGTAAAATAACAAATTTCCTTCTACTTTTTTACAGAGCGTATTTGTGGGTTAATTGACAAGAAAAAGAGTACTCTAGAAAACAGATTTATTTGGGAAATATATGTAGCATACATTTAGAAAAGTGTTAACTTTAGCTTCATATATGCTTATCCATGCTGAGGAAATTCTATGTGAGTCTATTACATGGAAATTTGGGAAGTTATTTGTGCATCTTAGGGGAACTCCCACAATACAGAACGAAAATGTGTTTCAAATATATCTATGCTTTGATTTCCTCCTGCAAACGAAATAAATCGTGTAATGTTGAAATCAACATTCAGCATCCAACTCTAAACATATTGCTTATGTAGTTCACTATGTCACAAAGGTAGAGTTTTGACATTTTTCACATCCAGTAGTACTCCTATTGTTGAACTTGAATACATGTTTAGGTGGCTCTGAAACATTATATTGAAATGCTAAATATAATGGTTTTTAAATTTTTTCAAAAGATATTTTCTGGTCTGCATGCTGTACAGAAAATTTCGAATATTTCTATTAGTATTATCAGTGATGGCTCTCAAAATATTTGACTTTAAGGGAAATTTGAGTTTCAAAATAAGTTCAAGATCTTTATCGCTTGCAAAAAGAGCTACACACTTTAAATCTTTATTTTAATAAAGTAATTACGTATTATTTTTTGAAAATTTTGACCCTAAATAAAGGATTTTAACCAAAAAATTACATACAGAAAAGAAAAGTAGAGTTTTAAAAGAGAGTAAAAAGAAGAAAAAAATATGCAATTTTTAACATTTTAACATAAGTAATCAAAAATCCAGTTTCTGAAATGAAGAATTGAACATTATATATATTTTTCAGCATATTTTTGTTTATTAACTCTTCAAATATTTCTGGAAAGAAAACCTGCTGTTTTCTTTAAATTGAAAAAAATAATAAAATGTTTTTATTTCATCATTTTTTAAAAGTAGGATATCTTAAATCTTTGAATCACATCTTTTTTAACAATTATTTTCACAACATTTTTAAAGTGTACTATTTAATTTAATAAAAAATATCTTAGGTAAATCATTTATAAAAATTTAATTACAAGTATTCATAACAGCTGTATAAATATTATTTTAAAACTCTTTTTAATATGGAAATAATATTAACAACTTAAAATTTCTAAAAGTAACTCAAAGTGCCAACTTTTATTATAATGGTTTTACTTTCTCGATTAATGTATATATTTTAAATATTTTTTTTTTCTTTTAAAACAGTGAATGTCTTGGAAAATAACAGGAAAAAAAACCAAGATATTAAAGTTTTCATCAAAAATATGATTCGAGACATGCTTTAAGTATAGTTTTGATATATAAACAACTAAACATATTTACAATACTATTTTAGATTTTTTCTTAGATTTTAAAATCTAGATATTAGATTTTAAAATAGATACTTTAAATATAATTTATATTAGTATAAAGACATTGTGCATACAATAAGCTTTTAATTTTCTATTCATATAAATGTGCCACCGGATTTGCTGCTACTTAAACAGTACATTTTTCTGTCTGCATGATGAACATCAAGACCTTCTTTAGGTGTAAGGATAAATGAAAACGTCATTTGTCAGTATTTACTATGAAGTTCCATTTAAGAAATTCCATCCAAACAACCCTAGGTATTTAAAAACAAAGTCACTTAAAAGCTTATTTCCTTCTTCAAAGGTTTTCTTATAGAATATCGTGGCAGGGTACTCAAATAGTTATGATCACTGTAGAGGCGCCGGTAGCTCACGAAATACTTATTTTAAATAACGAATAAAGTTCAAAGATTTTCAACAATGTAATATTACTTCTTCATGCATTTCAATCCAATAGAATGAAAAAAAATAGAAAAAGTACAAGAAAAGGGTTGTTTTTGTTCTCCCGCCAGAGAGGTGAAAGGTTATAAGATGAGTTCATTACAGTCACGAATTCTTTGCCAGCGTGTTATAAGTCGGAGCTTTGTGCACCTGATAACCTCTCATTTAGTGGGAATCTTATGCATTAAATATATGGTCCTCTGATTGGCAGAGCACAGAAATCTGGAGAGGAAGGTGCAACTGACTTGTCGTCCGCCTTACTTGATCATGGTGCAAAAATACGATGTTCGTTTTCACTATAATCCTAGAGTTGCTTTACATAGTATGACATAGTATTGCATTTTCATTTGGTACTATGCAACTTATTTGGCACATTTTTGGAACCCAAATTGAGCAATATTCAGTTAATGTAAGCGCCTCAATTTTCTAGAAAACACTTCTTAAAACTTGAAGATGTTCATTAGGTAATGATGTAATTGTATAGTGTCTGTCTTCTCAAGCTTTTTTCTGTAATCCAAGTTCTAACTACACCATTACTGAAGAGTAATCATTATTTTGTATACTCAGCTTGTAGCTTTAACTTATCATTAAAAACTATTTTATTAATATTCTATAACTCATATTGTTTTCCTCACACACTTTTCACCACTCCGTTTACAATTAACAGACACTTTCACCTTTTTTGTATTTAAGAAAGGAATGAAAGCACGTATTTCACAATCCATGGGTTTTTCAATTAACTTAGCCCATTTAGTTATATACAACCTAACGTCAACAAACAATCAAATGCGTCTGCAATAGAACTTGAAGCTAGTCAATAGAGGAAAACAATTAGTGTGAATATTTGGGGCAATAGCCACAGAGCTGCAGCAAACATATTTATAAACTATACCTACTTAAAAAACTCGTATCATAGCTAATTGGAAGTAGCTTACGCATTCAACGCATTGGAAATGAAATTAAAACACAGATAATTCTTAAAACTGATATTTTAAAGATTGAAAAAGAATGCTTTGAAGTTACCAAATATTATTCGATGACAAAATTCGAAATTAATGTAGAAATTAAGAACTTTTATGACAAAATGAACAATTAATCCCCTGAAAGGAAACAGGTTTGAGTAATTTGCATCAATAAACTGATCAGCCCTTGTAACAATCTACTCTGGGCTGTGGGTGCTTGGTGGTTCGAGCAAAGATCAGTCATATACGTTTAAACGCAATTTTATTTATCCCTTTTACTTAATCAACACAACTAAAGGAAATAAATGCAATTAATAAATAATTAGAAGATAAATCTCTCATAGGTTTGAAGCTACTAATTTATAATTAAGATTTTACCTAACTTACTTCTGAAGCACTCTGGATTCCTACGCTTCAATTCTCTGTAAATATCTCTTTTGACTTGTATTCACAGTTTAATAACTTTTAATCTCCAACAATCAATTATCGACCATTCATGGACTATCATAGCGTGCATAAAATCCAAAGTTCTCTTAAATAAAAGAGCTCAATACCTAAATCCCGCTTTCTTTTTAGATAGAACGTTTTCAGCAGAACTTACAGTTAAAAAGAATAATTTTACCCAAGAAGCTTAGTGGAAGATTCACGGATAGACCCGTTACATCCTATATTATTTTATATTCTTTTCAGTTACAGGAAAATTTTATGCATGTTTAAAAACATTATAGACATGTTTTAGTGTAACATTCAACACCAAGTATAGCACACACACATACTTAAGTATAACACTAAGTATAATAACAACAAATGAGGCAACCGGAACCTAATCATAATTATTTTTAATATTGAGTTCACTTACACATTTTGAATTGAGATAAAATAGTACTGATAGAACACCAATAAAGTGTAATACTATAAAATGGCATCAATAATAATCATTGATACAATTCAACTGCAGATAAAGCTTTGAAATTGAAAACCTTTCATTTACACCAATTTTCTCTTGAATATATACTTTACAATAATGAGTGAAATATACTCAGGTATTCAAAAAAAGTATTCACAAATTTTATGAATAGAAAACTAAAACAAATATAAAATATGGTAAAGTAAAACAATAAAAAAAGGAAAATTATTTCAATTAACCAAAAAAAAGATTTAAAAAATTGAAAAATCATTTTTGGCAACATACAAGAGGAATATTACATTGGAATTCAAAATGAAAACGTTGTAAGCTAATAGTTTTTACATAAATTTCAGTAATAATATTTATTTTGCATGTTATCAAAAGTGCTCAAGTTTTTTTTTTTCAAATTTAATTGCCTATTCCTTAAGTCTTACGTAAGAAATGTCCATAAGAAATTATAACTTATGAAGAAGCAGTTTTGTCTTTATGATAAGAAATTTCATAAAAATATATCATATAATTAAATTATATAACTTACTAAAGATTTTCTGAAAGGGTTAGATATTTTTCTTTTTTTTTATTGTGAAGGAATATCATAAAATTTTTTAATTGTTTTCATCTTGTTAGTGATTATCTATAAATGTTGTAGTCACGGTAACTTCACTGAAAAATCTGAGTTAAAGCAAGTACCTTACATGTCTACAGTTCTAATCATTGAGTCAGTTATATCTCTAAAGTTTGGAAAAGTTGTTTGCTGTTCAAACCTTTCAGAGACGTTTGTTTATTTTTGGGTTTGTTAGAGTGCACAGGGATCTATATAGCTTAATCAATGTTTTTTTAAATCGTCATAAATTTAGCTCATTTGAATAAAAATAAGTAAAATATTTCATTGTTACCAAAAAATATATTTCAAAGAAAAATGTTGTTTTTTTTTGCGTTTTACTTTTCATGATATTATGGATACATTAGAGAGAACATAAGTCTGACAGGTTTAATTAAAGATAATTTTTGCAATTCGGGTTGATTCTAGTTTTTTATCAATAATAATTCGTTTTTACAAAATTATCAATTTTATACTGAAAGAAATTAGCAGCACGAATGTTCTAAAATTATGTTCTTGTAAAGGAGTTCATTAAACCACACTTTTTTGTTTATTTATTTTAATATTTTTTTTCATGTTTTCAGAAAAGATGTTACTTTAATTCATTGTTTGAGTTTAATGCTTTTTAGAAAAGGAAATTACCCTAATCTTTCAAGAGCAGTTTGTTGTTTTTATTCGTATCAACATCGTTTATTCGTTTTTATTATTATACAGACTATATCCATCACATTATACAATAGCTTATAGTTTTGCATATATGTTACATAAGACCTTATCACACAGTATACAATATTTTATATTTTTGCATACATAATAATATATAAAACCTTGTCACATATACAATACCTTACAGTTTTGTATAATATATGGCATTTCTTCCAGCACCTAGGTTCCCAAACTTTAAAGTTAGAACTCGTAGTCATATCATTATGTATATATACTGCAAATTTCAAAGATAAAATTAATATTGACTACAATACTTCTATTTTTAAGTACCATATGTAAAGTATTATCTTTTTTTTCATAAAAATACATTATAAATAATTATTTTCATTAATTTTGATATTTTTGCGAGAAACAGGAAGTTTCAATAGTTATTTTAACACTTTACGTCAGTGAGTTTTTAGTATGTCTTTTATTATTAATGTTATCAGTAGCATTTTCAATCAGTGAGTATAGATGAACAGACTGATTACACGTAAAAAATTTCAAAAACCATCGATTTTCACTTAAAACTTCATTTGCACCATCCATCAATAACACTGATGACCTATAACGGAGATAATGATTCTTTGGTGGGTATCTTTCTAAATCTTTGATGTTACGGTCAACAATAAAAAAAAGAGAGAATTAAAAAAAAAAAGGAATTGTGTGCTTGTAGCATAACAAGTGGTTTTTTTTCCCTTCAATATAAAGCGATGAGTTGGAAGTTTTCAAGAATTTGATCATGTTCAGTAGATTTCACTTTAATTACATTATTGTAAATAAGGAATTAAAGAAGAAAAGTAAAAGAATTAAAAAAAAAATATTGATGTAAAAAGAACAAACCATCAGAATAAGATGGTTGATAATTTTGCTTTCTCGATAAATGAGTTCATTTCATTTGTAGGATACACATGATAATAAAGTAGGGTGGAAGTCCACTATAAAATGAAAGCTGACAGGAAGCCACTGAACACCATAAAATGAAAGCTGACAGAAGCCACTAAACACATAAATGAAAGCTGACAGATTAAATTCATGAACCCATATTCTTTAATAGATTATTAACATCACATTGCAAACAACATGGGGGCTGCTGCCGACATACCTCATAATTTTGACCCATAGTCGACGGAGATAGATGGCACTTAGGCCGGCAATATAGTACCCTCCATGTTTATTGAAAAAGACGTGCTAAAGAAATGGAAACTCATGCGATATGGTTGAAGGTAAAGTTTTTCTTATTATGTGTTTCAAATTTCGAGTGAGATTGTAATAACTTTAAATTGTACAGAAACTTATTACTCTCAATTCTATGGAATTTCAATTATAAATATAAAAGAACTTAAGTTTAATATACTGAGCTGATTAAATGCATTTTTTAAGTTTGAAATTTGTGTTCATTCTAATCTTTATTATCATTTAAAGCAAGAAAAAACGAAATGTGCGACAAGATATATATATATCATCCAAGATATTTTTCTATCAAAGGTACAATATCAAATCAAGTTTTCTATACTAATCAACCTCAAGTATATGAAAGTAAAAAGAATCTTATGATTCTTTGAGATATTTATTCGTATATATACTCATTATAAAAATAATCAAATTAAGATTTTTAGGAGCAAGTGAAGTAAAATTATGAAAACATTTGGTTGTATCAAAATTTAGTGGTAAAATATGCAGGCTATTATTGTGATTAAAGAGAGAGAGAGATGAGAGTGAGAGAGAGAGATAAGAGAAATGATAGAAAGAGATGAGAGAGAGAGCTAAACTTGCGTAAATGTACAAGAAACGATGCAGGCTATGAGCTAGATTTACCTCTAATATTTAATAATAAAATGAAAAAAAATAGATATAAGGTAGAGTGATGATCAATAGTTTTTTTTTCAAAGTAGAAAAAAAATGTGGAACATAACAATTTATACATTTATTTAAACTGTACAAAGTATCAAATTTTTAAAAACTGATACTGCATCAATAATATTGTTCCTTTACAACTATGAATTGTTCTTAGTTCATGTTAATTTTGTTTGAAAATCAGAAAATAAAATTAGTAATAATTACGTAAAACCTATTTTTCTTCTGAATTTTATATTTTTAGTTGTGTTTTGTGAAAACGTAAAGCAAAAAAAAATTATCTCAGGTTTATACCAAATTTTTGGAAGACCTGTATCCATTAAATAAGAATGTATTACTTACTTTGGTAAAAAAAAATGTATTTTAAAAAATAACGCAATACATTAATTTTTTCTTTACTTTGGTTTTATTTTAGAAATTAAAAGATATTTACCTTATCAAACAATAATTTTAAATTCATATTTCTCTTTGTTTATAAGTTGATGATAAATCAAATTTACATCTAACATTATTTTCTTGTATTCTTCATTCTGAATTTAACAATAATTATATAATTTTTTTAAAAATCATTAATGAAATGTATTTTTATTTTATAATAATCATTACCTAGTTTTAATTATTTAAAATCAATTACTTATAGTTTTTTGAACAACCTTAATACATGATCATACATAATTATTTCAAAATCACATATTATTTGCTTATGTATAACAACTATCGTGAAAAGTATAAAACAATATGTGTTACCATAAGTAAAGGTTTTAACAGCATTAAATAAGTTACGATAATTGAAGAAAGAACAGGAACTATCCCACGTTATAAATTACTCTCTTCTTAGCTACATAATTACTCTCCGCGAGCACTCATTAAGTAGCATGGTTGCTGTAAATTTTGCACAAAATACTTCCTCTAAAAGCCACAAAAATTAATTCACTTCGTTATTTTGTTTGCAAGATAGTAATACGTTTCCACCTTTTCATAAATTTAAAGTTACCGTTGACAGGAAAATTAATTATTTTCGTGTCTAATTATCCCAACATAATAGAAGGAATCCTTTTTAAGAGACTTTTCGACTAAACTTTAAAATCGACTCTGCAAGCAACCTTCCGGAATTAGATATTTGTTAAATTACGAGTGCTTTCAGCTAACGAAGCAAGTTCGTTAAGGATCTCTTAAATGATTCCGCTCTATACGGTGAGGACTTACCAAAGAAAGGAAATTACGATTCCAACGACATATTAAACATAGGATGAACTCTGAAGGTTTGATTTAATGGCACATTTTTCTCTTTCGCAGTTAAAATTGGTGGTATGCTACATGCATTTCGAGTGATTAAAAATTTGTTTTTTTTTTACATTTGATTTAACCGTGGCATATATATTATCGTTCCATGTGTAATTAAGTAAGTTAGTATTAAAAAGAAATGATGCGTAAATGAATGGATATTTTTATAAAAAGCTGAAATAATTCTTTACTTGAAAAAAGCGTTCCTTTTTCAACGGTATTAGTAGTTAGTTAAAAATATTAAAATGTTTTATGAAATTTGATGTATTTTTTCGGTAGAAGTTTGCAAATATATGACAATTCAGTGAAATTATATATTTATGTTGCAACTAATATATATATATATATTTAATTTTTGTTTAACTTAAATTTTCAAGGTATTCCGTTAAACTACGAAAGAAGTTAGTTAAGGTGCGTATCAAATTTTATATATTAATATTATAACAATTTATCATTAATAATATTTAATGATTAATAGTCAAAGTATAAAATGGAGAACTTAATTGAATTATCGAGTATACAAATTTTCTTGAAAAGAAATACAATAAAATCATTCACAGATTGAAATGAGTTTTTCATTTGGTATTGGGCATAGAAACTGAAATATTATTTGTATTTGCGTAGAGCTTTGTTTCAATAGGAAAAAAAAAATTTAATTACACAATGCGTTTCAAGTGAACATTTTCTAATCCTCGGCTAAGACAAAGGTTTTTTTTCTGCTAAGAACCAGAAAAATCTCTAAGAATCCGCTCTTTTTAGATTTAATGTTTCTGCATAAAAACGCTGAACTAAGTTTCCAACTGTATCTGGGACATGCTAACGTGTTTTCCCCAATAAAATAACCGAAAATATAATTTTTCGGTTATTTTTGCGATAGCATATGAAGTAGATCTTGCGCCACCTCTCCCTCTGTCCTTTCCAGAAGCTTATATATATACACAGTTTAAGCTTTATAGATGTGTCAAGATTTCTAAATACAAATTAATTATATCAAATAAGCAGCTTGAATTTCGAAACATATTATAGATTTCTTCTTTCTGTGTGAACATTCAGTTCAGTAAAACACAATTTATCAAACCTCTTAGAACTGACAAATTGTCTTCCATAATATAGTCTACTAAGGCTATTAAACATGATATTTTAGCAGCTTTATTACATTTCAAAATAAATTAGGTTTTCATTTCAGGATAGGCACAAACTATACATGTTTTACTAATGGCACTTTATTTATAAAATCATTTACTTATTCAATCACCTGGAAGTTCCATTGACTCTCAGAAGTACAAAGAGCGTTATTTTCACATTCATTGACAAATATACTTCCGTGAGCCGAGCCAAAAAACACAAGAGCCTAGGGAAGCCATTGGAAACTATGGCTACTTTGGGTCCAATCCCGAGGCATCTAGAGAGACCCGAGGCTGTTATCCGCTTTCGCCTAACCACCGGACATGCCTTTTCGGGAGTATACCTCCACGGCATTGGCCTGGCTGCTGACGAGGCCGTCCTATTCTGCGACCATGCAAGAATGGATGACAACCACCTGCTCCAATGCACTTGACTCGATGAATATCTGGATGACAACATCTCCAATCGGTACTGAGAGGCTCGGCGTTAAATGGTCAAGAAGCCAAGAACGGCTTACGGATAAACAAATAAATAATTTTTCAATCACAACCGAATTATTGAGTTCGCACAAGGTATCCATTGTAATCTAAGTAATTTATAACTGATGTCTTCGTCCAATGAAACAAATATTTCTTTTTCCACAGGAGGTTTTGAGAATATGACTCTATATTGGCATTCTATCTTAAGCCTAGAGAGATGGTTCAACTTCAGAACTAAACGCTGTGGTTTTCATGCGAACTGGATAAATTGTAGTATCATTGCTCCTTACTCGAAGAAGTGAATCATTCGTCCTGCAGTAATATTATTAACAATTTCCTGTGTCTCGATTAGCTATCTGATTAGCCAGCTTGTTCTCAGTTTTATCATGGTTTGACAAACACGATTGTTTTTTTTTTACTTACAGACAACTGTTAAAAATGTTACAAAAATATCGCCATTTGTTATACTGTAGTAAAATGTATAAAGTTCTTAAGACCATTGGAATACATCAACATATTTTCACAACTTTACTACATCTTACGCTTTGTATGACGACTTCTTAAGACATTGAAATTAGTTTCTTGATTTAATTTTTTATTAAGTTTGTACATCAAAGGTGCTCCCTACTATTTAAACGTTCACATCATTCATGCATGAGAAATTTAAACTTTGACACGCATAATATGCATTGGTCCCTTTATACGAGAAAAAATGGGGCGACTCGATAATACCAGCAAAAAGCGACGTCTGGCCACTAGTCTAACGTGATTACACACACAAACTTAGATTAAAATTGTCTTGATAAGCTAAAATAAATACTCAGGCTGTGATTGATCATCTTTAAGTTTTTTCTTCAAATCTAGAATTTATACGTGAAAAGAACCCATATAATTTGCAAGTATGTGTTTTATACTAAAGTTTCATTTTTGTTGAAAAAGCTCGCAAAATTTCAAGATTTTTTGTAGTATTTCTGCATAGTTACGAATGATATCTTATATCATTCCACCTCTGCCGCCATATTTAACAAATAAATATGGTTTGTATGAAATATCAGACATAGAAACATTTTAAAAGGAAACAAATTATCTATTTTAACATCTGACATTGAAATTATTATTTTTATTTTTTTATTATTATTCCTAGAATTTAGGAGATGCTCCGATTTTGAACCACTCAATAATAAAATGATATTTTTATGTTCTAGTGTTTTAGCTTAAGTTGGTATAAATGGAAACTTTTTTGGGGTGTGTAAAGATGTGTTCAATACTAGATCAGCATTGCTCAAGAAAGATTCAAGTTATTTTTTTTGTTACACCTTTTTTTTTTAACATCATAATAAAATTTATCATTCAAGTCAACTTAATTAAAAAAAAATACATACTTCAACTTAAAAGGTTTGAAAAAATACAGATAATTATGAAACGTGGAAAAAATTTTTTTAACTCAATACCTTGCACGAAGAAGCTTTCTTAGATACCAGAGCCTCTTGCACAAAAAAAAGCAATCAACCTACACTACTGATTAAGCTCTAACACGCCAATAGTTTTACAACACACTAAATTGTCTGCCAAACAAGCCCACCCCCCTTACAGTATAAAACAGGTCATAAATTTAGTAGAGGTAGAAGGGAAATGTGTTTCGCATTGAAGGTCTGAAAGCTTGGCACAAAAAATATTCAGCTAAAATAAAGCCTGCATAAAAATTGCTGCAAAACATGGTTAATTACAAAAGTATTGCATTTAAATGAAAGTAATATCTTCCATTTATTTAATAAAGGAAAACCCAAAGTAAATAAAAGAATGTATATATTTATTATCAAATATTTGTAGTGGTTTGAAACAGAATAGTAAGAAATTACTTCATTTATATTTCATTTTTTTAAATTCAAAACTTAAGGTCCAATCACATTGCATATCGTAATACTATAGTAGCTAATATTCTTAAGAACGAGACATGATGAAAACTTTTTTATATTTATATGGGGTTCAGATCGTTATTTTTTTTAATAAAAAACGGTGGATCTCATATTGTAACGATAACATGCATACATACATTTATGAATATACCTCCATCGTGCCAAAAGATCTGATACAGATATTGAGGATTTAAAAGTAAAATCTTCGTAACCAAACTTAAAATTAAAGTTTTATTTCAGCTTTAAATTTAAAGCATTAAACAATTTATTCAACAAAATCCCCCCTTACCTTCCCAGGAGTCTGAAGTCTCTGACCAACTATCTATGAATGCACGTTCTCATTTTATAAGTCTGAAACATCACATAAAATGCCACGTAATTATATAAAAATTATACCATACTAATTTTGAATATAAACCATATCATATATCCAGAGAAAGTTTTCAAGGGAAAAAAAATCAAAAATGATATAAATTTTTAATTTTCTCTTATAATTTACTTATTTAACATCTAAAAGCCAGAAAGATCATTTTTGAAGAATGTTTAAATATTTTTTTCACTTACTCCTTGTGAACTGAGATTGAAACGGAAGTTAATAGAAAATCCAATATACAAATATGCTGTTAACTGTAGAAAACTCAGCATTATTTAATATTACAAACATAACATTAATAAAGGAAACCGCTGTTTGATCCGTAGCCATCTCTTTTGAACCGATGCAAATATGAATAGATAAGTGTATTACAATAACTTAAAAAATTATTGTAAACCACATTTCTCTTTGAGAGATTATAGAAAAGAACTCTATTTGCATTTCCTTCATTTATTCTATTCACAGAGTAGGAAAACCTTTAGCGTAATTGCCCTTCGTCTACATGGCCGATAATGGGAGTCGAGGGAAGCAAAAATGTACGTAATCATTTGTAGATGGACTTATATGTGCGGTGAGGTCTTCATGCAAAAGCGTTTCAAGATTCCGGAAATATTTTGAAATAGCTCTGCTGAAGTATCATTCATTCTCTTATGAATCTACTTTTAATAATTCGTATTAAATTTATGACCGAAAAATTTACGAGATTTTTAATGTCAACGATAAATTTGTAAACTTAAGATATTTTTATTGCATTGGAATATACTACGTGTGTTTTTACATATATTGGCTTGTATAACATTAAAATTTAGCTTTTCTTTAAAAAATAAATTTTTTCTATTTTTTTTTAAAAACTACTGCAATGCATATAATAATACCAAATGGAAAATTAAAGATTTAAATATATAAAGGAAATCAGACTCAGGAATATTTAGACCATTTAAAAATGCTGTTCATTATTAAAATGACTCAATGAAAAAAAATACTGTTTTTAATTAAACGATTCAATGCGAAAAAAAAAATCAAATATTTGCAATACAAAAAAAGTTAATCTGCAATAATTACCAATATAATTTAGAAACTGAGGATACAGTGTTTCTCAAACTGTGGGGTTTTCCTCCCCAGGGGGGGAGTGATAACCCTACAAGGGGGCACGAGCATATTGAAAAGTCGAAAAGAAAAGATGATTTAAAAAAATTATTGGTAGTAAAATAAAATACATCCTGAGATGATAAAATATAAAATATATATTTACACTAAATACATTTATAAATATATTAGCACAGCGCAATGCATCTTATAATTAACTTAACAATATTAAGTTAAAACAAGTTTTATAATTACCAGTGGCCCCATGGGCTTTTCAAATATAAACGTAAATTAATACTTATCTTGATAATTTGTACACATTGTAATTAATCAACTAAATGTCGACTAAAAATTCACTACAGTCACTAACTTTCTAAAATACCTCATCCTCTATAACACTTATTTTATGATCCAGATACTAATTACTGAGAAGAATAGATAAAATCTATATTTAGTTTAACCAATGGCACTCCAGATCAGATTTTTAATGTACCGCTATTCTTAGAAAACTAATTAAATTGTATTGCTCAGGTTCAAATGTAACTTCTGATTGGATGAAAGTCTCAGTATAATTAACCAATGTAACACCAGGTAATACTTCCGCTTTAAGTACCGCCTTCTTTCATAATTTAATAATTTTATTGTGCAATAATTATGTTGGTATGAGGTAGTTCAAAGTTTTTTTCTTTCAATAACATGGATTGACTTTTGTTTTTAAAGTACCGCCTTCTTTACTTATTAAATTTATTCGTTGGATTCTGATGACAGAGCTGATTGGATGTAAGCAATAACTAACCACTGGAATCACAAAGAATACCTTTACATTAAAAGTACCTCCCTCTGTCAGGGATTGGATGATTTTACTATTAAAATTGTGGAAAAAAAATGTTGATTGGATGTAATTCTTATTTTTTTATTCAACATAATCATAGATTGGTTCTGTTTTTAAAGTACTTGCCTTCTTGACTTAAATTTAACTGTTCCAATTCTAATGAAGGCGCTGATTGGACAGAAGTTTCGATAACTTTAACCAATGTAATTATTGTTCTGCCTTCATTTTTAAAATACCGCCTTCTTTTAGAAGATCTTAACAGTTTTATTGTTCTGATTCATATCAAAATTCTCAATGGATGTAAGGCAAAAATATTTTAACCAATATTGCCATAGATTGACTTTTATTTTTTACATACCGCCTTTTTTACAGCATAAAATAAATTATATTGGTCTGTTGTATTGAATGCTCTAATTGGAAATGCATGTCACAATAAATTTAACCAATGTAAACATATTTCGACTTTCAAATTTTAGAGTAACGAATTCTTACGAGAAGTTCCTAATTTATTTCTCCGATTCTTATGAATGGGAATCGTGGATATTCGTCATAACCATTTTCCCAATGTTTTTTTGTTTCTTTTTTTCACATGAATCAACCGATTGATTTTCAATTTTGTGTGTTTTAATAATGGCTTTAGATCAGTGCTTCTTACTTTATCAATATTTGCGACAAAATTTTCAATCGTCATTTTCATCACCCCCATCTATTAAAAATATTTTGAATGCAACAATGATGTTATTTGACGATAAAGCTACAATACAATCTTAATTATAAACCGTTCAAATTATCAAGATAAGTATTAAATTTTGTATATGCTATTTTTCAGTAATAGATGTTTTAAGTAAATTACTTTAGGCATTACTTTAATTTTTCTGTCTGCATTTATAAAAATATTATATCAGTGTAAATGCTTGTTTCATTTTTTATAATGTCTGAATAAATTTTGTTTTGCCAATGTAGTTTGGTCCCATTTTTGTTTGTTTTGTGTTCAGTATATTAATAATTATTTTAATAATCTTTTATTTTCAGCTTTTTGATAAGCTCGCGCCTTTCACGAAATGTTATCACGCCCCTCTCACAGTTTGGGAATCACTGCCCTAAAAGCTTTAAAAAATTAAATGCATCTTTAAATTATAGGGGCGCGTTTTACGGTGTAATATACGGAATAAAATTTGCTACAGCAAGCTTGTGTGCCCTTATAAAGTTAAAAAACATTGAAAAAGGAAACACGGGGGAAAACTTCTAAAGAACTTTCACAATAAATATTTTGTTATTGCTTTTTTGTAACGCTAGTAAAATAAATACGCTTACAGGTTTTTTTCTTCCCAAAACAATACCATAAATAGATTTGCCTGCTTGATGTACAAGAGCTTTAATACATCGAATTATGGGCATAGGTTATTAGTAAAAGTTTCATTTGGTTTTATTATGCTAGGAAAATATTAAATTGCATTTTACTTGCTTGGAGTTCAGTGGATATATTTTGCCCCAAAATCTAAGGGGAGGAAGAGATAATTAAATCCCATATATTACAGTGTTATATACTGTGTTTATCAAAATTTATTACTGCTGTAATAAAGTACTGAATAGGGGAGGAAAGTACAATCACACACACAATAGAACTTTGTTCAATTTATGTCAAGAACATTATATGGAAAATCATTATTTCTCTAATATATACCTTTTGAGCAAGACTTGAATTAATGCACAGTGATAAATCTCAAAATCAAAATTGCCAAAAACCACTGAAACAGATGTAGCACTGTTCATATTTAATACGTGTACAGCTAATTAGATTTGCTAGACAAATATATTCGAATAGAAAAAATATATAAATTATCTCATACCTCATAATTGTGTGTAGTTCTACAACAATCATGATGCAGATTAAATGTTAAATTAACATTTTAAATTAAAAAAAGCATTATTTTTTTTAAAAAAAATAAAACCTGTATATTTCATGCTTAAAACGATAATTTTTCACAAAAAAATTATCGTTTATTTATTTATTTAAATTTATTATTATTTTTTTAAGTGAAAGTCAGACAATATATGGGTCCCCTAATCTCAGAAAAAAAAGGGTTTATAAAAATTTAATATTAGTCATGTGCAAGAGATTTTTAATGTTTTATTTTTTTTATTTTTGGTGTGGTTTTAATGGGATTTTATTCTTAAATATAAATCTTTCGAAATCAATGTTGTAATCAGTCCGAGATTCTGAATAGTTCCCAAATTCACATTTACACATCGGAATGTCTGAATACATTAAATCATCACACGGCAAGTTTTTCCTCTAGAGTACTTAACATAGATTTAAGATTGCGTCATGTTTATGAATTGCATGTCTCATTCATTTTCAAAACAATAACAAAGAAATGGTATACAAAGTACGATTATAGCAGATAGGTTGTACTGGATACCTAGCGTCCTGATCAATTATAACTGTGTCATTCCGTATTTTAATAAATTCCTTGAGCTCTTAAGGTTTAAATTAATTATTTTATCACAAAAAGTAATTTAGTAATTACAAGTGCACAATTTTACATTAATTTAAAAATAAACTTAACACTGGGTATTAAAACTTGCATTATTGTCTTTTAAAATGTGATTTGAGGCTAGAGATCAACAACGATAATTGCTCTGGTAAGATATTCTAATGATTAAACAAGAGAGAAAATGAATGCAAAAAAGGCGTTAGTTTCAAAAAGGGGTTACCGAGAGTGATTCTATATCCATTGGCGTTTTAATATAGAGAAATGTGATTGGAGAATAATCCACTTGTTTTTCACATTTGGTAGCGTGTTTGCATTACTTGCAACAGACTTGCAATTATAGGAACTATTTTTAGTTCAACTTACATATGAAGGTTAAGGGTTTTTGTTTTGTTTTTTGGTTTATATATGGAGTGTATTATATTCAGCAAAATATAATATGTAGAATTACATGCTTTGTTTTAATACATTTTAAGACTTTTTTAAAAAAAAATTCAAGCAAGACAAAAAGAAACGATATTTTAATTACTGTTATAAGTAACATAATAAACTCCAGGTTTTAAAACAGGCAACACCAGAATTATCCGAATGAATTGCATTTTGAAGCAAATGCCAATTATAGGGTGTTATGCAAAGAAACAAATTTCACCGCATGCGTGGGGTAAGCAGTGACCTCTAAAATGATGCACTAAGCGTGTAAATAGAGGGCTGTAGTAGGACTTTGAAAATCGTGCATGGTTATTTGTCAGTGGCAAACTTTTAGTGGGACCTAAGTATGCCCCCAAGACGAAATAGGGTGAAATTTCAACAACTTACGGACTTGAACGGAGGAGAATCATCGCCCTTCATGAAGAAAGTTTTTCCTGTCGCGCAAGAGCAGCTCGTGTGCAGCGACTGGGCGTGAAAAACGGAAAGTGACATCAGAGCGTTATGGTAGACACCTGGACCGCATGACAGGATTGACCGTAGAGAGAAAGCTTTCTCCAGGCAGTTAACATCACATTGGTCTACTAATACAGGTGTATTAGCGACGGTTTTCGTCAATCTGTCGACGTCTGCTGCACCGTGGGCTGCCTGTAAGGATTCCTTTACATAGGATCCTCCTCACGGTAAATCATCGACACCTGCATCTGCAATGGGTTCCTGAATACAGAGCGTTGTGTGCTGGCTGGAAATAAGTTGTATTTTCTGGCGAATACTACTTTAATTTGGGGAACCATCATGACCACTTTCGTATTAGACACTACGCCGGCCAACACTGCCTTCCAGAATACATTATCGAACATCATAGTGGCCGAACACCCAGCGTTATGATATGGGGTGAGATTTCGTACCATGGATGATTTCAGGTGCTACAAATTGAGGATAACCTGAATAGCAACATGCACATCCGTGAACTGCTAGAGTCCGAAGTCGTTCCTTTCCTTCAAGTCATTCTGGAGCTATCTTTCCACAGAATAATGCATGCCCACATGTTGCAAGGAATGTTCGGGACTTCTTTTTAGCCCTACACATTCAACTTCTTCCTTGGCCTGCTTATTCAATGGATTTGACACGTATTTAATATGTGTATGATTTGATTGTTCGGTGTCTCTCTCGTGATCCTCATCCTACAGTTCCAAAAGACGAAATTTGTGTGCGCATACAAACAATAGGGAATTTTCTTCCACAAGCAGACACTCAAAAACTTTTTGAATTCTTGACATGCCATATAGAAGAACTCATGGCTTCTCGTAGTCGCTGCACCAAATACTAACATTGTGTTTTTGCTTTGAAAATTTATTCAAACATTTCTACCAATACAAGTCGTATTTATATTACATTTTATATAAATCTGCAACCTCCTCCATGATTGTTGTATTTCTACAAGTAGTGGTTTGTAAACATTTGTTATCTTAAATTTTATTCTTAGATAATATTGCGGTGTTAAATAATACAGTGAGCTTATTTTATAAAAGGCATATATTATATAACTTTTATTCATTCATTTATACAAATCTGAATTCACTATAATGTACATTTTGGTAGGAAATAGCGTTTGTTTATTTTGGTATATTTATTGATTTTGTAACAAGGGTTATGTCTCAATCTGTTAAAAAATATATTCCACAAAGTTTAAGATGCGTTATTTTTTTAAAAAAGAAATACAACATTAACTGAGAGATTCCTTTGCATTTCCTTCACGCCATGAAGTCAACAATGTCACGTTTTAATGCCTGTCAAAAGCACATCTAAATCTCAAAGACATCAAAACGTCAATGGAGCTAAAATTTATTTTCTTTTTTAGGAATTTATTCTCAAATATTAGTCATTGTGTGATAAATGTAAGTTGAAAAGAAACTACGTTAAATATAAGATATATGTATTTGTATTTTAATTCCCGTTAAATTTGATAAATTGTTGTGTTTTAGTGTACTTTATTGTAATCAATAATTGAAATCTGTTTCTCCAATTATTTAACTTTATAAACTGAAAAGTTTGAAATGTTGTTATATAAACATATAATGAAAAGAGTATCCTTAAGTTGTTATGCTTAATCTTTTTTTTTTATCGTTATAATATTTATAATTATATTCAGTTAACACATAGAGTAATTTATATTTTAAATGCATTCTTAATATTTATTTTAATTGAAAATATATATAAAATACATAAAATAACAAATTTAAATATTTCAAAACATAAAAACATGTATTTCCGGTAACAATTTTTCAGATTAATATTGAAAACGCTCGAGTGTAATTTAGAGCTTTCCCGGAAAAAAAATTTAAACCTTAATGAAAAACTTTTTAAGATTCTTCACATAATCTGACTACGAGCATGTTAAAATGTTATCAATTTTATAGTTTCACTCTCAGATGCTCAGTGCGTAAATACATTTTTAGATAATGCATTACCAGACGAAATTCATTTCTTTTTTGAATCAGCGCTAATAAATTAAATTTACTTTTTTTTTCATTGCAACCAACCGGTGATTCAATTTTTATTTCTTTCATTGCTTGTCCCTAAGTGTTTGCTAATGCATTATTTTTCTAATATAACTTGAAAAGTTTCATAATATTTCTTGGGACCTGCATCTTTACTTTAAATTTATAACTGAAAAAAATGTGGTATACAAGTATTTAAATATCTGGATGACCTATTATTATATGGATAAAAAAGTTTTCAATGATCTATGACAAATTGAAAAAGCATTAAAATATTATTAATCAAAAACACATTATTTAAAAAGAAAAATTTACAACAAATATCATTAAAGCATGGTATAATAATTTCTACTTAACGTTATAAAACAAAACAAACACACATTTTTAAATGTCTGCTCTCTAGGAGAAAATGTTAGTTTTTCTTCGTCCAAGTATTAAATAAATTAGCAAACGCTTAATTATTGATAACTTAAATTGGAAAGGATGTTGAATTCTGTTAATCTTTATTTTATCAATTAGGAAATTTGAAAAAGCGCATTTAAATATCGTGTAAAATTTGTAAGTGTCAGCGCATTGTATATTTTGAATGTATACAATGCATTGAATATTTTGAATGCATATAGCTTATTTGTGATTTTAAAAAAATGTATATTATTTCCCAAAATGTACTTTATACTTAATGCATGTAATGTATATTTTTCTCAAAGTTAAAATACACAATGCTAAAAAAATGTTTTTGCACTTTGATGTATGGCCGATGTATATGAGGCAATAGAGGTTGTTTGTGCATATGTTATTAAATTATTAAATCCTAAACATTAATTTTATATAATTATCTAAAGTTTAAGTTTTTAATGCACAGTAATTTAAGCATATGTAAGTGACATTTTTTCCCTCTTTTATAGAAGAAAAGTTAAAAATCTTCCTAAAAAAATCTTTTTATCATAAATTGTTGTCTTTATTTAAAAAACCAAAATGAAATTTAAAAAGAAAGCTAAAGGTAAACTAAACACTGAAAAATAAGGTACCAGCAAAATAAAACAAGTACTACTGAGTAGAAAACTAACTCAGTAATTCATACTGCTTAAATATTAAAGTCTTCCCAACTTATTGCTTCAAAGTAAAACTCAGCAAACGCTGAAGCTCAACATTCTTCTGAGAGAGTATTGGATTAAATATATTATTTTGTTTGATCTTGTTTTCTTTAAATCTACAAGAATACTCTAGATATACATCCTGTTAGAGTTTAATCATGAATTATTCCATTTTCTTTCTGGTTCCCATTTTGTACTTTTTGGAAGTAAATATCCATTAGAGAGGATGTGGAAAAAATATATCAAACGTGTGTGTAATTAAGTTATAAGTGTAAAGATAAATTTTTTTCATTTTAAATCTTATTTGAATTTGCGTAATTATAATCCATAATTACGCCAAGAGAATCAAAACATTTCCAAATGTATTTCTCTGCGATAAAAATAGTGAAATTAGTATTGTATTGAATGATATTTTCTTTTAACTGAACAGTTAAATAATTTGAAGGTATATTGCAACGTAAAGAGTCCAAATTATTCTGAAAACAGAATATACTAGAATAGATTAGTTTCACATAAATTTTCAAAATTTAATCTAGGTATCATAAAAATATTGCATTTTTGTACAAACTAGACATATATCACATCAGAATCAAATAACTGTGTATGTTTTGTAACTATGAATGCAATGGTTCGTAAATTTAAGGGGGGGGGGACATATCAGATAATTTTTTTGAAATTACTGAATAGTTTTTAATGAACATTGGTAAAAATAATCAAACAAATGTGTTTTTCTTAGCTAGCTAAAAAAAATTCGTCAACGTTGTCTATTTCATTTTTTTTCTATCCTACGCCAGACCTAGGCATGACCACCATCAGGCTA
>BMAO01022992.1:0-19082 GCA_019973975.1 Trichonephila clavata | reverse complement strand
TTGAAATTTCTTTTAGAAATTTCCCTTTAGACTGTCTTCAAAGTTTAAAAAAAGAAAATACTCTTATACTATTAAGTTAAAGAAAGGAATCATGTTAATACATAATTTTTAGGAATAATGATTAAATTTTATTGGATTATTCTTTATTACAAATTATTTCTTATGAGTTATTGAATTGCATATAAATTGTCTAATGATGTAAAACAAACAAATATTTCCTTACAATTTTAAAAAATAAAAGAGTTATTAACATTAAAAACTCTGATGTCCTAATAATAATACAGAAATAAATTTTCAAGAACAGCAAAAAGGGAACTTTATATGAATATTAGAAAATAACAGTTAAATTCACAGGCTTTTTTGTAATTATAAGAAGTTTCTATGTAAAAAAATATAATCAATGTCATAAAATGTGGTTAGAAATAAATATCTGCGCTTACAAAGAATGGGTCAGGAGCAATGAAAACTTAAAACAATCCTTAGAAATGCCACAACACTAGAATTCACGAAATCCCAGGAGGTCTTCACAGCACTCGGACACAACTAACAGTGTCTAGAAATACAAATAAGCAATGCATTCAGGTAGCGGTTGTACATTTACATGGAATCTCTATTATCCAATCATCATAATAAGTTGAATAACAGTCTTTGGTCCTATTGAACAGCCGAAGTGTTAACTAATCGCTCTTGCTAACAGTAGACAAAACAATGTATTGTTTTGGCGAGCCGCTCCCTATTTACAGTCTGCACGAATTTTTCTCGGAAAAACTCGCTTACATGATGATTTGCGATATTAGTAGATTTATCAAATTTCAAGAAGCAATTTGTTCAAAAAAGAGTTGCACAATTTTTTAATCACAATATGGCTGGCACAAATAAAAAATAATTACTAAACCTAAAAGTATACAAATATTCGAAGCCAAAGGTTAGAAGTATAAACTAAACTTAAATCTTTTACTATAAACTAAAACTATATATATATATTTTGGTCAAAATACAAAAACTAAAAAAGTAGAAAATATATTAAAGATATTTTAAAGTACTAAAAAGAATTTAAAGAATAGAAAAATAATAATGTCTGCAAATAAGAAACTTAGCGCGCAAACACAAGTGTCATACGATAAACTGTTATATGTTTGCATGATCGACGTTGTAAACCACGTGATTATGGCACGATTGCTGCGCCCTCTAGCGATAAATCGACCCCATTGGACGAGTGGTGGCAGGCGCAGGCAGGGCTTTGAGGCGATGATCTTTGGCGGCTCGGTTTTGGAATCTGGTGGGAGAGAGAGTGTCTTCCAATTTGGATGTAGTAGTGATGAGCATATTGGCTCAAAAAGGCTGCCCATGGGGGTGTGAGTGTGTGTAATGATGTGTGGTGACGCAATGTCCAGTAGGATAAAAAATTTAAAACAAGTATAAAAAACGACCGGTGGGTTTCTGCAAGGCCGACACCCTCCTTCGCATTGACCGCGCACGGCCATGCTGCAGTTAATAATAAATAACTAAAGTCATGATTAAATTTAACAAACAAATATCTTGGAGGCTGGAGCCCGAGCCACCTGCATGGTAGAGCAATGCTCTAATCGTTCGGCTACTCTGAGCGTTCTTCCTTCCTCCGCGCTTGCCATAACTTTAAGTAGCCTTATTTACTATAAAATCATTACGCGTTAGTAAAGAGTACGCTCCATTTCTATTTATTTTAAAGCTGAACTTTCCAGACCTGCCTTAAATATCTTTTTCAAACTTTCAATCGTTAGTAAAATACGTTCTATTCATCCATTGACAGTAAGAATCGACTTATAATTTATTTTAATATTACTTGTTTATTTAGAATGTATCTCTAATGACAGTGGTGAATTCTTGTCTATTTTAAAGTTTTCTGTTGCAATACATACGTGATTTCCCATTAATATTAATATTTATACTTTCTCTTTTAGCTAGACATAAGTAAGAGTGTATAAATGTTGCACTATGATGAAACACGAGAGCTAACGTCAAAGGACGTCGTAGTTCAGAACCACGATCAAGATACGAAAACAGCTCTGTCAAACTCCTTTTAAAATTATGACACTACGCAAACGATTCTAGGAAGACGTAATCTTTTAACTTATCTTAATGAAACAATATAATTTTTCTTATTCAAATTTAGAAGTTTTATTTTAAAATGAGTTCATTGATCAAAATTATGTAAAGAATGTTCAACTAATTGTGTCGTACTTAAGTCTAGTTTCATGAGTGGTTTTTTGTAAATAATGATTTATAAAATATTTTTTTTCAAAAAAAAATTATTATACCTATAGCATAAAAATTTCAATTAAAATATCGTGTAATAAAAAAAATATATATTATTTTCCTTTAAAGAGAAAATCTTAAGAAAAATTCTAGAAAATTTGCAAAAAGACTAATAGAACCAATCATTAAATAAAATACTAAGCAATAAAACTAGAAAAAAAACTCTTAAAATCAGAGCAAAATAATCTGTGAAGCAATGTTTCAATCTATACTCAATTAATTTCTTCTTTTATGTATAATCTGAAGAAATGTGTTTTTTTTTCAGTTTACTTCCAAGTTGAGATATATAATGAACCGTTGTAATTTTAGGAAATGGTGCTAGAAATGTATGTGGTTTGTAACTGCCTATAAAAGAACCTAAAAAGTAATAGTTAAATGTCTTGGACGAACTAATAAAAAATTCTTATTGATAAATTTGTTAGCAGTTTCTTCGTTTATTGATGAGAAAGCAGAACAAGTATCTTCCCTTTCAAGAAAATGCAAGTTGGAGAACTTTGAAATATCGAGCGTTTCTACCCCAACCATCCGAACCTCTATACCAAGCTTTTCAAACAAGTGGGTCGCACGTGTCACGCCATTACATAAGTTGCAGACCGCCAAAACTTTTTGAATACTTTTAAAAATAAGCTTATTAACTTTAAAATAGAGAATAACTTTTGGAAATCATTCCCCCCATATGTACGATAACCGGAGTTGGTATTTCTGATGAATTTGTAGAAATTTTGAAATAAAACCCGGTAACAATTGAAAAAGTTGGTTTGTCTAGAAACTGATGGTACACTTAACATGATCAGATGTGTTTTTGAAAGATTAATAGAAAAATACAAATAGCATTATAATAATATTTTAAAAATTATTTATTGGAAGATTTTCCAGAAAATGGTAATTTCTAGAAGTTTAAATACCTGATCCCTTTTTAAAAAAAGACCACAATTCTAAATAAAATTCGATAACATTCACTTGACTTCTGGAAGACGTAGAGGGGAGGGGGCGACACACTGATGTATTATATTATATGTCATATTTTGATGGCTTTTTATTAATTTAAGCAAACGATTCTTCAAATTGCTAGACAAAATCGTAATTTTCTTAAAAGAAAAGTTATAAACCTGCTAAATTAAAACATGGACAATCGATAGAGGATTTGGCATTCAAAGTTTCTCTTACAGGTTATCTTAATCAACTTAATTTTAAGCTTGCAGTTTAAAATCATGATGCGTGTCAACGTTATTCGATATTAACTCATTCGTTCAAAAATTATTACTATGGCTAAAATAAAAAGAAAATTTGTCTCACTCTTTTAAAGCTGTACAGATATAGATAAATCTAAAGCTATATAGATAAATCACCTAAATTAAAATGTACAGTTTATGTTAACCAAAGTATCCATGTTAAATGATTAAAAGTGAATCCAAGTTAATCGATTGAGGAATTTTCTTGTACTTAACCCGCGGTCACTCGCGCCTGTTTTTGCTACCGTCGTTACTGGCGGGGTGCAGGGAACACCCCAAACTTTTAACCCGTGTATTAAAGGATGGAAAAAAATAAGTCAATTATGATATATATTTATCAAGTAAAAGATGTTTTTTGTATTATGCAAATAAAATTATTAAATTTAATGGACACAAATAAGACTAATATTAATTTAAACTAAACCTACAAAATTTTCATTTTAAAACATATAATTTTATATTTTTTTCAAAAAACACAAGTAAAACGTTTTTTCCAGTGATAAACTTAGTTTGTAATTAATGTTAAGGATAGAAGAAAGTAGGAAACAAATATTTTAATCATTTTCCAAAACTTTCAGAGCAGACTGTATTCATATGGTTTATATATATAAGCACATATTTTTCTTACATTGAAGGCAAAATGAATTGGGTTTTACATCTTTTACCCATGGACAAACTGCGCAAAGCCTTTTTTTTGGTGAATTAATGCTATTTTTACTATCGTCTGTGTCAGTTAAGCCTCTTTTGAGTTTTTTTCAATTATTTGTTTCCTTCAATTTATTTGTTGTTTCTTGCTCAAAGTTTCTTTCAATTCTTGTGCCGTATCCATGAGATGAACAGATTGTTTAATATGGTGCTCTTCTGAAATTACTTTGTCTTCGAAATCACTTAGTTCATTCTCAGAATCTGTCGATACAGTATCTCATAGATGAACGAGTCACTGTTGCTCCCTTTCCCATGAAATTTCGCCGTAATTTCTGAAAAGTGTTTTTAAAATTTTAACAAAAAATAATATTTTACAATTATTTTCAAGTTTTATATTTTTTTCCTACAATTACTGAAATTTTAAATAAAATATATATGCAGATTAATATATTTGAAAAGAAAATATTGTTGGAAAGAGTGAAACACTTATCCTATTTTAGATGCTGAGTACGAAAATATTCCTCAATCACTCGCGGGGTGCTTTCAGCACCCCAGGTAAACTTTTGAAGGTCATTCCGTTTAATCGTCCGAGCGAGAGTGATTGCATCAGGTGCAGCTACGGAAAAAATCGCTATTCTGCGCAGAATTTTTGTGGAATTCTAGGAAATATTTCTTGTTGTTGTAGT
This sequence comes from Trichonephila clavata, assembly GCA_019973975.1. NCBI lineage: Eukaryota > Metazoa > Arthropoda > Arachnida > Araneae > Nephilidae > Trichonephila > Trichonephila clavata. The sequence goes on along the minus strand of BMAO01022992.1, from coordinate 14,224 downwards.
GTACACAGCACCCCGCGCGAGTGATCGCATGTTAAGTACAAAAATTAACCCCTTACATTCTGTTAATTTCGTTTATTCGTTTAATTCAGTACTCCATAGATTTCATTTACTCTCCGGCGATTGAAAGTGAGATAATTTTAACGTCGCACTGTTTAGCTACAGGAAGGCTTTTGGCAACGGACCTCGTAATTTTGAAACATAATCAAGTGACATGGATGACATTTCAGCTGGCACCCTCTCTGAAAACCAACTCATCACACTAATGGGAGGACGTTTGAGCTCTCGACAAATTTAACGTGCATCGCTCCCAACACGGAGGGCCATCGGTGGTACTGGGCTTGAACTCATGAGACACTAGCAACGAGTCCGATACTTTACCCACTCTTTCAGTCTGCACCATTAGCCATCTCCCATCATTCAATCAGAAGGCTCCATCCAAGAAGACGGGGATTTTATCTGCCAGCCTATGCTATTTGTTTTCTTCTTGAAGCAATGCCTCCACCTAACCATCCACGTCGATACCACAAGGCCACCTCTCGGTTCAAGAGAAGAGAGTATTTCAAACCATAGGTCTTTGATGGACTAGCCAAGCAATTAATACTAGTGAGGGTTAAAGCTCATTTCGGGCCCTGGGAATCGAAGATCTAATGGCCCCTTTGGAGCCTCTAGTATCCGGAGAAATCAATCTCATCTCGGTCCCTAGTCACCCCAATTACCCAATGGATATCCCACCTCTGATGAGTACCGCATTGCTGATTATTAATTCTGTGACAAATGCTAAAAAATAAATTAACTATCCCGATGTAGATGGCAACAACGATGAAGCAATTATTTATCTATAAATCATGCTCAGTAACAAAAACGTTACCGAGAGACCAGGAACTTCATCTACCATACAACGCATTTGGTTTATTTATTTAAGATGTATTTCTGATAATATTGGTGAATCCTTTTCTTCTTTAAAGTTTCTGTTTTAATACATACGTTACTTTTACCTTTAATATTAATAATTAATTTTTCCCGCTTAGGGAGACGTAAGTAAGAGTGTATGAAAATCACACTATAAAGCAACACATTTATTATTGTCCACATACCTCGTAATTCTGAATTAAGTTCAAGGAACAAAGACAACTCCTAGTTGACAATCTCTTTCTAAAACTACCACACCTCTCCAAAGAGTCTAATAACGCATAACATTTTTATTTATTTTATTGTAACAATAGAATATTTTGCTTCAAATTTAAAAGTTTTATTAAAAAGTTTGTTCGTTGGTTAAAAAAAATGCAAAGAATGTTCAGCTAATTCTGTTGCAATTAATTCGAAACTCAAGAAAGACCTTTTGCAAAAAGTGATTTATAAAATATTTTTTCCAAAAAAAATAATAATTAAATTTATCACTTAAAAATTTATTTAAAACATCGTGCAATGTAAAATATTTTTATCTAAAAAATATATGTACAGAGAAAAATTCTAAAAAAAAAACCGAAAAAAAAATAATAGAATTAATTATAAAAGAAAATATTTTAGGGCTATAAAACAATGAAGAACCTTGTAGAAAGGTTTTTACTTATTACTAATTTTTATTTATTTCACACACAAAAGTCAGAGATTCAAAGAATTTCGACTTTATTTTTTATTTCCCTTTTTTCCCCCTACATAGTATATGCTGAACTGCAGTTTTTCTCAAATCACTTTTAAGTGGAGCATTATTTATAATGCATAGTAATATTGGAAAATGGAGCCAATGACATATGTTAATAATTATACGGAAGGGAACTTCAAAATCACGCAGAAGTGAACTTGATATTTATTATCGAAACGCTTTGGAAGAACCTGCGAAATACACTGCTGGTCATACAAATTACAGCACCCAGAAGGGACTCAGATATCACAGGGAATTTTATTTGGCTGTTAACTACTATACAAAGATCGTACCAACGATTTAAATTACAGGATTTGTTGATGATGAGAGCGTAATTAGTTTAGCCACCATTGTTGGCTATAACAGCTGCTACTCATCACGCCATTGTATGAACGAGGCTTTGAAAGTATGCTTGGGGTACAGCAGTCCTTGCGGCATCCAAATACTGCCAAAGTTGATCTGGTTTAACAACGAGTGTTGTATCCGAACCTAGTCGTTTATCAAGCACATACCACATGTTGTTTTTATGATAGATCGGGAGAACATGTATGAAGCAATTCAAGCTTATGGGTAGAGTGGGACTCTTAAACATTGTGTGCCAAGTGTGATGTACATGAACTTGTAAAATGGCTGATGGTAATCGATCAATATATGGGAGGACCACGGGCTCCAACAACTAAGAAATGTAGAGCTCGTCTTTCAGTGTACTAACAATTCCTACTAGAGGCACACAGCAGTAAAATTGAACACCACCGCAAACCCTGATACCAGGTGCATGAACGGTGTGGCGTTGCATAACGGAACATTTTAGAAACCTCTCAACATGGTGTGTGGGAACTCGAATCCGAGCATCGTGATGTTGCAGACAGAAGTGGGATTTGTCAGTTAAAACAATACATTGTCCAATCCGTTGTCCATGTTCGCCGTTTATCGCACATTTGGAGGAGCAAACTCCTGTGGTTTCAAGTCAAGGGTAGATAAAGTAATAGACGCCTTCCGGATATTCCACTCTAATGCAAATGGCGTCAATTGGTACCACTGGACACAGAATGGTGCATAACAGACTAAATCTATTGTTTTATGAATCGTGCTGAGGTTGCGCCAAATATCTTTGTCATGCGAACAATCCTCTTATGATCAGGGGCGGTTGTGGAACGAGGTGGATATGATCGTATCCGTCAGTCTGTCAATTCCTTCTACATCCTAAGACGACAGATCCACATTACAGTTTTTTGACTTCATCCGACACGTTGACTGATTACTCTGAAGGATCATCCAGAATAGCTCTTGGCAACTATTCTTAGACGGCCGAATTTAAGAACGACCAAGTAATATCTATTTTTTTCCACTAGGAATATAGATAAAAGGCCAACGCAAAAAAAAACACACACACAGAGGAAAAGCAATTGACATACTTTAAATCACCAATATGTTCTCTTTTGAAATTGCCCTTGTAGGTGGCACTACGGTCGCCCGTGATATGTGTCTGCTCATTTATTCTAATGATTTGCATATTTCATCTCCACCAACTCCTAAAGAAAATTTCACATTGTTTGCATGATTCCTTATAATTATTATCTTGGTTTTGGACTTTGGTTATAATGGTCGTGAACTTTAGCTTAATGATCATAAAGACCACTAGGTGTCTTCTCTTTGTAAGCAATAACAGCTGGAGAACATTGAAATATCTTGATTTCGCTCCCTACCTTCCGATCCTCTACACCAGTCTTGTCGAAGACGCGGGCCGCATGTGGCATGCAAGATCATAAGTTACAGCTAACTGGAAGTTTTTAAATACATTTATATATCATTTTTATTTATTCTAAAGTAAGCGAAAAACACTTTTTTAAGAGAGGTCATTCCTATGTGTAATACAATATATATATATATATATATAACTGGAGTTGATATACTATATGCATTCATGAAAATTGTGAAGAAGCATAAATTACAATTGAATTCCATCTAAACGGTTCAACCTAATTAACACGAGATTAATTAAGGCTGATGCTGATGCCATTTCTGACGAGCTAAAATCCAGCTCTCTGGAAACGATTGAATAAAGATATCCAAAGAATGAGTGGCTTCATATCTAAACTGACGGCTCACAACTTCCAGAAATAAACGGAGCGGGTGTGAGATGGTTCTCGTCTGTGTTTGAAGGCTTATTGGAAGTGAGAAAAATCGCCACCAACTGCGATGGCGATTGCTTGGTGGTTGTCTGTGAAGCTACAAGAAAGTACTAGCTGCTGGCCTAGCTCATACAAAAGTTGTCTTCTTTATAGACTACAAAACTGTAATTTTAGCTCTATCAGCAATTATACACAAACTGAATGCCAAGGGGGTCTGGCACGTCCATAGGAGCCTATTTTAAACTGCGTAAGTTGATGTACCTTTTTCTGAGAAACTACTTAATTCTCCCGTATAAAAGTTTCGCAATAGGTTATTTGTACTATCAATAACATTTTAATGAAGGGTTTCGTCCTTTTATTAAAAATTAATTTATGTTTTTTTTATAATTGTTTGATTTTTATACTAATATTTAGTTTAAAAAAGTCAAATCTAAAAAGGTTTGCTAGATATACATAATTTCCTCCATTAAAAGGTTTAAACATCTTTAAAAGTCTGTTCATTGAAAATATGTGGTTAATATGTTTTGTACTGTGTTTCTGAGAAAATGGTACATAAAGTGAAAAATATTACATTTTGAGAAACCAGGCTTTAAAGTAAAAATTTGTATTTTTTAAAAGTATTTTAATTTTTTTATTACACTCCAGAAGCATATGAATCATTTTTTTTACTCTCTACTCATACAAAAGATTCTTTTTTAAAATTATTTTTAACAATTTTGCCTTTCTTTTGGATCTTGCCCTCGCTGGGCTACTGGAATTCTACTTGTATCTAGTTTTTCGAAGCATGATACTCAGTTATAACTTTGTTCAGTATCACAATGTATTCAGAGCATTCATTTTGCTACATTATTCATATTGAACGGTGATATAGAAACATTTACTCCTTATTTTAGAGTTTTTAACTCCACAAGTGTATATCTTGGAATCATGGACCTTACAGTGTTATTAACTGATTCATTTAGGGGGAGGGTTCTGAGTCTTTCCATATAAACATTTTATAATACATAGGATCATTTAGATCTCTAAAACATGGCTTCATTTATATCAATATGGTGCATGTGTTTATGATCATCGTGCATTTCGTTACATTCAGCTTCTGTCTTTTGAAACTTGCACCAGGCAAATATAATTTTCAAGACACAGTCCTTGTTGAGGGCTCTCATTTGAAGACAAAAGATGAAAATAAACAGGCTAAACCGCAGTTTTCATGCTGTGTAGCTAATATTTCAAATTTGCATTGTAATATTTCAAATAGCCATACCATAATAATTTTTTATGTCAATATTTTGGTGAGTCGGTTACGACCTCTAAGGCTTTTTCCAGCACTTGACTTTTTTTCTCAGTTTCACTTTTAAGATCTAAAAGATGTATACCAATACACTTTTTGATCAGTCTAAGACACTCTAATTTTTCCACTTAAACATCATATGAATTTGCTCTTATCAGAAACTATTTCAAGGTGAAACACAGGTGCTTCAAGCAGAGTTTGTTTGATGCACGTCAAGGAGTAGCTTCATTTTTAAAAAAAAATTAATTAAAATACTTCTAATTATCGTATTTGCTTATATCATATATCATTTTAAACAAAAATATTTGAACTTTTAAAAAATATCAAAACGTGGAAATCGATAAATTTTCAAAAATTCATGTGCCTTATCGCCTTAACACAATTCAGTGCCGAAATAAAATTGCTGAGTTAATCTCTTATAACTGGACTGTGGCCTTAGAGTGGGTCCCAACTCATGTTGGGATCCCCACCAATGAAACAACCAATCAAAATCCAAAGCAGGGAGCCGAGTCGATTCAACCGGAAGTCTCCTTGAATCTCAGAACAGCTGAGAGCATTATTTCCCCACCCATTCATAAATATACTACAATGACCAAAAAAGCTAAGAGCCTTGGAAAGCCATGGAGAACTCTGGCCACTGTAGTACCAATCCCGAGACACCGTAAAAGAACCAAAGCTGTCGCTCTCTTTCGCCTAACCACCGGGCGTGACTTTTTGCGAGTATACCTCCATTGGCTTTACCTGACTGCTTAACAGGCCTGACCACTTTAGGGCTAGGCTAGAATGGATGGTGACCATCTGCCCCAATACATTGGACTCGATGAATACTAGCCTGATGGCATCGTCAGTTTGCTACTAATAGGCATGGTGTGAAATGGTCAAGAAGACAAAATTAAGCTTTCAATAAATAAATAAATAAAGAATTCAAAAAGTTGGTTTGTCGTGAAATTGAATGTTTTTTATTAATTCCTGCAAATTTCTGAGGATATAACTCATTCAAGGACTAATTCTTTGAGAAGAACTGCATGGTAAGTCAAAATGAATATAGGAATTACAAACGGCTACAATTATTTAATGGAACAAATTTTAATGGTAAGATTTACACGGAATGTAGACGGAACTTTAGAATTTTGTATTCATACATCATAGGTGCCTTTTTTTTGTTCTCTTACACGAACAATATCTAGGCAGTAAACAATTTCACGGCATACATTCTGAAGCATTTGTGCAGCATGGAAAGTACATACGTAACTGCTTAAAAATGGTGGTAAGTTCTTCCCCAAAAAGTTTAAGAACTGAAAGTACGCATCTGTAATGAATGCACTTGGAAGGAATTATGCGTAGGAATATTATATAATTCCTAATAATTGCACCTCATATAATTCCTGTGTAGGAATTATACGAGGAGCAATCATTAGGAATTATATAATATTCCTACGCATAATTCCACTATGCAGGGAATTAAATCTAGAATATATAATATGGACCTAAATGTGTGATGTGCTTTTTTTATTTTACAGAAAAGAGAAAGAAAGTATCTCAGAAAGTGATCTAAAAAATACACATATTAGATATAATGTAGGAATTACGCAAAATGTTCTTACGGTATGGTTTACATGATTTCTGTTTTCTTATTTTTGATGCATTAAAAAATTAGGAAAAACCATTACCCTGACTGAAAAAGCAATACGCCAGCTCTTCTCAAACTGTGCGTTGCGCCCTTTTATGGGGGCGTTATAATTCTATGAGGGCGTGCGAGTATATTAAACAGTTGAAAACAAATGTTTATTGAAAAAATTTAATTTACTGAAAAAACACACACAAAAAAAAAAGAATACATTCTGATATAATAAGAAATAAATACACATTCACTCTGATGTAATGCACTTAAAAATGTATCAGTAATGCACAATGCATTTAATAAATAATGTAACAATATTAAGTTAAGAACAAGTTCAATCATTTCCTCTGACCGTATAGGATATTTTCATACATAATTACATATGTATTGCATACACAAATTAACACTTATCGTGATAATTTGCACGGTTTATTACTAATGTCTTAACTGCCGATTAAAAAGATACGTGATTCGTTCCCCAATGCCAACGTGTTCTACGTATATGCGGTATGGAGGAGGAGAGAAAAGGAACAAATAAGCAAATACTCTGAAATAAATTAATCTTTCGCAAACATGGCGAGGTCTTTTTATTGCATTCGAAATCTTTCGGAATAATTTATGTATACAGTGCACAGAAACGATCACACTTCGGAAAGACGAGTATTTACGTCAGGAGCAATTAACGCTTTGCGTAAGAAAAACGTTTATAGACGCCGGTGGCACTTAGGAGGTAAAAGTCGTTTTGAAGCTTAAACCTCAAAGTATAGCATTATTGAATCCAATGCACTGCTATTGTATGGAAGGGAGAGGCGATGAAAATTAATATTGAATAGTCTGTCGTTAACATTATATAAGTTTGAGAAACGCTGCATTACGAAAATCCTGTTGGAAAAAAAAAAAAGTGTCATTTGTGCAGTAAAACCTGTTTTTATGCGATTTATTTCCTGAGGCCGTGGTGGCCGAATGGTCTAGGCATCCGATCATGCCTAGCGTGTCATGAGTTCGATCCTAGTACCACTAAAGATCCGCCGTGTAGGAGCGTGATCCCAGTTAAATCTGTCGAGAGCTCAAACGGCCTCCCGTGGTTGTGATAGTTAGGAGAGGGGGTGCCAGCTCAGATGTCGTCGGCATCACTTGACCACGGTTCAAAATTTCGCGGACCGTCCCCAAAAGCCCTCGTGTTGCTAATTAGTGCGACGTTAATATTCTCTCACTCACGCGCGATTTATTTCCTACGCTTTTTTCTTGCGATCATTGTGTGTAATATTTTTAGGCAATAAATTATTTTCTATGGCGTAGGAACCACAGTTATGTCTGTATAAGTGTACATAAACGCACTTCAAGAGGCTCTGCTTTTTTATGAACAGTCTCACGTTAATACACATTCAACTGCTTTCGCTCGATGCGCTAGCAGCATGCGCTTCATATTCCAAATTTTATCCATGACACGCGTAATTAAGGATGTACGGAAAACCGGATTCTATGTGAGCTGATAAAATATGTGAAGGGATCCAGCTTTGCAACAAATTGTAAAAGCATTTTCTTAAAATACACTGGCGTGAAAAACTTAAGCAACATTTAGGTTTATTGCCATAACTTCACGAAAAATCATCTGAGAGACATGAAATTCTGAAATGAGGGAGAGTATTATGTACGTAAAGGATGACGAGAGAGAAAGCATCGGCGCTGAAAAAGGAATACAATGTATACGGTATGGAATCAAACAAAAACAAGCTTTATTGAACGCATAGTACCGTGACTCTCATGATTGTCTATCCAACAGGAAGAACAATAAGCAGATGTTCCTTAATATGGTATATGCCTTCCCCTCTCTACAATGGTTGCTTCGCACCGTCTCCGCATACTCAGAACCAGCTGGTGCAACATTTCTTGAGGTATGAGTGACCATTCCTCAATCAAAATCAGTTTGAGTTTTTGGTTGTTCTCGGGATGATGTAAGCGCGCTGCAATACGTCTCCCCAAAGCATCCCACACATGTTCAATGGGATTTAAATCTGGGGAGCATGCTGTCCAATCCATTCGAGTGATATCTTCACTTTCCAGCAGCTCCTCAACAGCAAGAGTGCGATGTGGCCGTGCATTGTCATCCATAAAAATGAAGCCTGGGCCAATGACACTTCGGAAGAGACGCACATGAGGAAGAAGTACCTCCTCAAAATAGAGATCCCTGGTTACAGACCCTCTGTCAAAAACGTGAAGCTCAGTTCGCCCGTTCAGCCTAATTTCTCCCCAGACAAGAACTCCAGGACAACCGTAACGGTGCCTTTCCTTGAAGTAACTGGTTATAAACCGAGCGGGTCCCGATCTCTCTCCAAATCAAAACGCGTTGAGAATCGCTTCTGGTACTGAACCGACTCTCATCCGTAAAGAGGACACGATTCCATCGAAAAGTTGTCCAGTTTTTGTGTTCTCTGGCCCACTGTAAACGGTGGCGTAGGAGGCCAACTTTAAATGGGAGGCAGCGTTCAGGACAGCGGGCGAATAGGCCGCCTTTGGGAAGGCGTCTGGCCACAGTAAACCGCGGCACTTGTCGACCCGTTGCTCTACACAGTTTCTGAGCAATGACGCTTGTTGACTGTTGTCGACCTCTTATCGCCTGCAGGGTGATATATCGGTCATCCCTTGCAGTTGTCGTCCTCGGGCGGCCACCACCAACCTTTCTAACAGCTGCACCTGCGGTTTGGAAAGCTTTCCAAGCGCGCGAAACGACACTTTTTTTGATTCCAAACTCTGCAGCTACACCTGTGACAGTAAGCCTCTCCTAAAGCTTTCCGATCTTTCTTCCACGTGTGAAGTCTTCTAGGTGATTTCTTCTAGCCATATTTCACGAACTGACTCACTGGCACTTAAAGCGAATATTTTGATTTGCGGCTCCGTCCATCATTTTATTCTACTGTTGAGCAGCGCACGCCGACATCACGCGTTTTGCGTACGCTCACATCGCTTCTGACGTTTCGTTCCTGATATTTGCATACGCATGACGTTTCTACTGACTTACGTGTTCACTGTCCTGATTTACGGACCTCCTTTTCTGCAATTTCATGGCTATCTGCTATATTTTTACATTGTTGCTTAAGTTTTGCAAACCAGTGCAGATACCAATACATAAAGAAGTTTGAAATACCAAAAAGAACCTCCATCATGCATATCTGGCAATCGTGACGTTTACAAGCAACTGAATAACCGGCCGACGGAGCAAACACTTACTACTGATTTGAAAGTGTCAAAGCATAAATCAATTTAAATTGTATCTTCAAGTGAAGAAAGCGATTTTGGATAGATTCTTCCCAAGGAGATGTACATTTCGGATTACAATGAGCAGCAGTGAAGTATGCATGCGCAAACTTTTTCATGCCTACAATGATAAAATAAATGCTTCCTAAAATGTAATCTAATATATAAAATTCTCGTGTCACAGTGTTTGTAACCAAATTCCTCCGAAACGACTAGACCAAACCTTACGAAATTTTGTGCGTATATTCAGTAGGTCTGAGAATAGGACGTAAACTATTTATCATTCTGATATTGCAATTAGTTACAAAGATATTAATTAAAAACCTTAAACACCTAATTTTTTTACTCCTGTGGGTTGTTTACTTGGCAGAACTTCTATTCCGTTTCGGCCGAGCGGTGATCCGACGTTTTTCCATCATATTAAAATTGCCATCCAAATTTAACTGATGAAATCAGACAAAAAATAATTACAGAATCGGAAAGATCATTTATTTCGTCATAATACGGTATAATCTTTTTTGCAAAATAAAGATATTTTCTATTTTTTTTAAAGAATTTTTTAATAAAGGGTTAAAACTGATGCATTTTAATGCAAATTATTTCTAAACTGTTGCGTATGAATTTGTTTTCGTGTTATTAAAACGATATTCTTCACTAAAAAACTTCAAGCCTTTCTCTTTTATATCCAGTCATTTAAAAAATAAAATTCCCCAAATTTTTTTTTAAAGATTTTTTCAAAAAATACTCAAAATTTTAACTTAACATTGAATAACTTTGTCATTTATGAATATAATCGCACAAACTTTATTTCCATGTGTTAAAATATACTATCCGTAATTTGTACAAAGATTGAAAAAATTGCTTAAAAATTACAGATTTTAAAAAAAAATTTGTGATTTTCGTAAAAAACCGTTTTTGCGAAAAATAAATTAAACAGTATTTTTTTTTACTTTTTTTTCTTTAAAAGAACTTTATTTTTGCAATTATTTTGTGAAGTTTGAAATCATTGATTTAAGAATTATGCCATAAAAATAATTAATAAAAAAATACACGATTTTACAGTTAGCCAAACCTTGGAGTCGAAAAATAGTTTTGCGCCAAAGACCTTTGAACTGTTTGACCGTCGACCGCATCTAACTCAAGGATTACAATAAAAAGTTCTACCTTAAACAGGGGGAAATCAGTAAATTTGGTGAGTAAAAAAAAATGCGAGTGAAAAAGTTATTTGCTTCAATTTTCGTCATTTTTTCTTTAGATAATTTTCAAAATTAAATCATTGTAGATTTTAGATTAAGATGACAAAATGTATTCAATACATTTCTGAGACTCATTTAAAATATTTATCAGTATCAAAATTTTTTTTCTCTTTCATAAAACTTATAGTTTACTTTAAAATAATGCCTAATGTATAAATCTTTTTGACTTATAATTTCATAATAAAAACGCAAAATTTGCCCATTTTGAAAATTTTTTTTTGAATTATTCAGTTAAATAAGCATAACTTCCTTAGAAAAAGATAAAAGCTAAGTTCAAATAAAAAATTCGCCATTATCAATTGTGTGTTATTAATATATCTAAAATCACTAAATTGGCATGTCACAATTTATTGCTAAATGAATATTTTTAATCAATATTAGTATAAAATAATTAATTAATTTTGTTTTGTATCTTATAATTTCTTCTAAAATGTGTAAATATTGGTGAATTTAAATAAAAATGATTTTTAAAAAGTTCATTGATCATTTAGAATCAGTGATAAAGAACATAAAATGCCGAAAACTATCTTTTTTTTAAGAATTTTAAAAAAAACCTTTTTTTTTTACAAAACAAAGATATTTTGCATATTTTATGATTTTTTCTAAAATGAATCAATATCATTACTTTTAAATAAAAATGATTTTTGAAAATTTAAGAATCAGTGATTTAAAAAATAAAAAGCCAAAAACTTTTTTTAACAAATTTTAACAAAACACTCAAAATACTTAAAACAATCATTTAATAATTTATTTTTTTATTAAGATAATTGCATGAAACTTTTTTCCCGTGTGTCGAACATTTCAAAATATCCTCACAATTTTACTTCAAGATTTAAAATAGTATTAAAGCTTTGTAATTTGAAAAATTTCTACTTTTCTGTTTTTTTTCAACATACAATTATTTTTAAAAAGGCTACATTTTCATTTCCGGAGACTAAAAAATTGCAACGAAAGAATTGAAAAGTGAGTGAGTGATTTATAAATACATACTGTTCGTGTATTCGAGGGTTTTTAGCGACGTACCTCAAATTTTCATCCATAGTCAAGTGACGAGGAAGACACCTAAGCTTTTACACACCTCTCCTAAGTACCACACCACACCAAAGCAAGAACAAATTTCGAAAAAGGGAGTTTTAATGTCATAGTTAAGGAATCACTCCCATCGCACATACACACACATAAGTACTATCGTCCTGAGGGAAACAGGAAATTCCCATGGGGATTAAGTTATTCACTGGTAAAAGACCGTGCAACGCCGGGAGGAAAGAAACAAAGAAGTAAAAGTAATTTCGAGAAATAATATTGGAAGTGCTGATTTTGTAAAGAGAAGGGAAAATGTTAAACGAGAGGCATGACATACACTCACATCGTACGCGTCACACCCACACAAAAGTGCTGGCGTCAGAACTAAATGCAGAATTTAAAATTGGGATTAAGTTATACTCCCGGTAAAACCGTGCAACGCCGGGCCGGGTCAGCTAGTTTAATTTATAATTTTCCTGGAAGCTCTTTTCAAAGAATGCAACCAAGATCTCTAGAAATAAAAAACAAACCAATTCATAATTCATTTTCGTTCTAGGACGTTTATGTAGCACGTATTCCTGATAATAGTGGTGAAACGCTCATCTATAGTTTTGTGTTACATTTCCGAAAACTACTTTCAAATATTAAATTTTTGCATTTATTTACTAATGTTAAAGAAAATTTAAAATTTTGTTTAATCTGTTTAAGCATCAAAATTAATCATTTAGGTTAAATGGTACACGTAAAACAAAGAGAAAAAGAGTTTCTCAAATACGTCTTCCAAATTTAAGCTATTTCACAAAAGCAGCGTTTCTCAAACTGTAGGGCGTGCCCCCTTAGGTGGGCGTAATAACCCTACAAGAGGGGGGCGAGTATATCGAAAAATAAAAAATAAAAGATTATTTGAAAAATTATTAATTTATTAAAAGGAAGCAAAACAAAATACATTCTGACATAATAAATAATAAAATACACATTTACACTGATTTATTATACTTATAAATTTATCACTACTGTACAATGTATTTGACAATAAATATATCAATAGTAAACCAAGAGCAAATTTAATAATTAACGCTGACTCCCATGGGATTATAACAAAATAGTACTCAAAACTTAATATTTATCATGATAATTTGTGCGGTTTTTTGTTAATTATTACATCATGATTAAAATATATTATAAATGAAATAATTTACATTTATGTCAGAAGGTGAAATATGAATGCCTTTATATTCCGCTCATTTTTTGGCTCTTATTTTTCCTAGCTGGTTCTACAGTTCCAAGACAACTGATTAAATTCATCATCAGATTCTTTCATTTCTAAATACAACAGGATAACAGACTACTAATCTGAACGTAAAAATATAGACATGAATTATATTTCTATAACAAATAGAACTAAATACACTACTCCCAACGAAGTTCTCGTTGAAAGAGGAATAACATACCCACGCTCATCCCCCTTCCTTCATACATCAACAACTGTTACTAAATGGTTTACAATTGAAGTTGTATTGTAGTTAAGTATCACAAATTACATTATTATTGCATTCCATACAATGATATTGTATGGTGAGGCGATGAAAATTATAATTGAAAGTTGGGTCGCAAATACTGAAAGTGTGAAAAGCACTGCATTATAGTTATAAATTATTTGTAAGGAGTTGGAATATTGTAAGGAAAATTTTTATTTTTTAGTTTTCCCGTAAACACCACTGTGTTTAATTATTATTTTGTTTATTATTTATTTTTTTGTTAAACGAATGAAGATCTAGTTTCGTAAGTAAGTTTTTTTTTTTACAGTTTTCACAAGCAAATGGTAGGAATTTTCTTTATAATATCTGAAGTGAAATTTTTTAAAAAATGCATAAAACAGTTCTTTATAATACAGTTTAAGTCACATTGATATATTTTTATGATGAGAGGTAGAAGTTTTTTAACGCTATCAATAAATTTATTTCACAAGAATAAGAAAAACTGAATGAGAAAATTCTCATTTTAGGA
>BMAO01022991.1:0-20813 GCA_019973975.1 Trichonephila clavata | reverse complement strand
TAAAAGTAAAATATAACCTCCAGCATTTGCGTCCAATCATCCATAACCAATTTTCAATTGCGTCTCTGCATAATGTTTCAAATCTACGTCATTATGAAGACGCACTCTCATATTCATTTTCAGACTGAATTTTTCAACTTTTGCCCATAAGCTTGATGATTTAATAGAGACTGATTTCATATGCCAGTGTACACCATCTGGATTACAGGGAGAGTTTTTCAAAATTTACCAGCCAATATATAATAAAGCTACCCTTCCTCCAATACTATCAGTACTATCTCCTAAATCCTGAAGAGTCCGATTTAATGCTTCTATAGCTTTCTTGTGAGACATCGTACTTTCATCCCACACTAAAAGCTTACATTGTGGAAGCATTTGCTTGAGAGATATTTTTTCTGAAATTTCAGATGAGTGAATTTTCAAATGCAAGATTAAGCGATAATTTTAAAATGGAATGTGCAGTTAGACCATTGGTTAGTAAAGTAGCGGCAAAAATGCAATAAGTTTAGCCAAAAACGTTTTTGCGGTTCCTCCAGGGGCGTTGAGAAAAAAAAAAGTGCAACACTGGCCAGATTCTATTTGTGTAACACTTGTTGGAAAAAGTGACTTTGTTCTGGAGTTAATTGATGGATAAATTCTGTTACTTGATGTAATGCTATAAAATATAGTTTAATTCTCAAGCAATTTCATTATCAAAGCCATTTCTGTCGACACGTCTAGGACTAATCATTCCAAAATCATGTAGTTTCTTCCCAACCATTCTGAAAACCTTTATTACATTTCGTTGTAGATGTGTTCATTGAAAGGCATATTTGCTTGTACTTGCTGCAAACGTCGCAAAATATCTTCTGACATGTAGTCCTTGTACTTATTCCAAAAGGTTTGAGGATTAGAAAGACCGAAGATGAAATAAGTATTGCGTAAAGCTCCCTAATTTTATTCGGTGAGTGACATCCATAGTAATATCTAGTATATCTTCAAAGTAATACCTCCATGTAAAATATCTAGTTCAGTATAAGTGAAAAATTTTGTGCAAAATATGATATTGTATAATTAGGTTAAAAAAATTCAAAGCAATAAATATTCGATAAATCAAAACTTTTTATGAAACTGTCAATTAATATTACCATAGAATTTTCAATATCACGTGCGTGCAATTCGCTAAAACTTTATTTCGTTTCCCTCTTTAAAAAGTGGGAGAAAATTTGCATTAAAATATGTGGAATTTTCGGAATAGAGAATTTCTTAGCCAACTTGGAGATATTTCTCAAAGTTTCCGTTTGACATTTAACAAACATAATGTAATAAACGTTAGACGTTTAATGAAAAGCCATTTAAAAATTGCTTTTTGTAAAGATGCTGAATTACACTATGTTTCAGTTATATGTTACAAATGTGAGAAAATTTTTATTAAAATTTCCATTATTGACCAAATGCATAATTTTGCGCCAACTTGGCGGGGAGTAAGCAACGTCCCATGGTTTTACTCGCATAGTTCATGTAGGAATATGAAGATAAAATATACCTTATGTTACTCGTTGATAATATAGCTTTCCATTGGTGAAAGAATTTTTAAAATTGGACCAGCTGTTTCCGAGATTAGCCAGAACAACATACAAAAATTTAAAAAATTGATTTTTTTATATAAGTACCGTATATACTTTTAAATGCATTTAGTAAAAAGCTGCTAATTTGAAATTACAAGCAGACACTTCAATTTTATTTATTTATATAGATTACAATAGGTGTTTTTGGCGACGGGAATTGATAGCCAAGCAACACAATTTAGGGATAGGTGTTTCAAGAATTAACAAATTATAATTTTGCAATAAAAATAAAGAAATATTAATGTTAAATTTAAAAAAAATATTTATAAAGCTATTAGTAATGTGTAAAAATAAAATTGTACTGTTTTTTAGTTAAAGGTAAGAAAGGATTTCATTTTGTTATATGATAGTAGAAGCAATTTTTTTTTAAAAAAATGGTTATATCATGAAAATTACATCAAATAATTTTAATTCAAATCAAATAAAATCTCAAATCAAGCAAACAAACACTAACTGGGGTCTACAGAAATTCTTCCACAGTTTTTTAGGATTGTTCTAGGGTCAGAACACAGGGTTCCCTGCAAGCCATAAGATTTCCTGTCAGTGTCCATTGTATCACTGCAACCCTCCCTTATTATCTTTGAAGATGTTAAACACTTTAATGGGGGGGGGGAAGATTTTGGAAAATGAACAAATTTAATTCCCCCCCTATAAAACAAAAACTAATTAATTAAATTTAATTAATGAATTAGATAATTGTCTTGTCACCCAAAACAATCGTGTATAGAAAATTTCAGCTAAAATGAGTGCTTTAAAATGTGAGAAGTCATCAAAAATGATGCTAACATAGCTGTATCTGTAATTCTTTGAATAATTAGTTTTAATCAATTAATTTTTATTAATTATAATTAAATTACCGAATTGTCATCCAAAATAATTGTGCATATACAATTTAAGCTTAATTGAGAGCTTTAAAATGTATTTTATATTAGCAATTAAAAATTTGAACAAGATAAATATATATAGAGAGAGCTAATAGGTAGGAATTGAAAAAAATCCCTAATACATACACCTTTAGCACAAAGAAATGCACACAAAGCCTCAGCTTCACCAGAGCTTTCAATACAAGGTACTCCTAGACATTCCAGCAAATTCTGGCACTAAAAATGGTAATGAAAATTAAAATCTGTACACTGTATGGAAAGTGAAACAATGAGGAATAGAATAGTTTTTTTTAAACAAAAACCAAATTGCTAAGCAAAACTTTAAGATTTTAAGCAAATTGGTATTTGATTATTAATAGAAATAAAATTATAAGAAAGAAAAACATGTCACCCCTATTTTTCACAGTCAAACTTTATAAGGTTTTTTTCTTAAACCCACTCACAGAAACTTTCATCCTGATAGTGACTTAGGTGGAAGCTCACAAGGAAAAAAATGAGATTAATAAATATCATTTTGAGGATTTAAGATTCAAATCACATACACAAAATCTTTCTTTTGGAAATTTTAAATATTTTCTGATTGAATTATATATAGATTGAAACATTTTTTAAAAAAAATTTAATAGTTTTGTGATTTATCCTTTATTTGTGCATTACCCTTCTCATGAGAGGACTTCATGAACCTTTCCCTAATGAACATCAAGGATTTTGAGCACCAATAATAACCTGAATATCCCTTCTCTATCATGCTTTTTAGGGTTCCTATGCAAAAATAATCTTAAAATACAAAACACACATTTTTCAAAAAAGAAAAGAAAAAAAAAAGCTTTTTAAATGTTTTTTTATTCTAACTGAAGGAAATGAATGGAGATTAATAATTTATAACAATAACTAATTTAAGATAATCATACTAACTTACAGTTTTTAGTTGGTTGTCTAACAAATGCTATAGTTTTGAACCCTACATTTCAATTTAAGAAAAATAAGAGACAATACATTTAAAAACAAGTTTTTATACATCTATACATGATGAATCCTCAGCCCTTTATATGTTAGTTGGAATAAAGAAACATCCAGCCCAGTACCCCTCAACCCACCTCCCTTATAACTACTTTGAATTCTAATTTGGCCCCCTTGTTCTAACTGTATGCACAAACTGCACTCTCTTGTGATTGACGCTTGTTACAATACACTCGCTATGGTCATGACTTGGAGTACAGAATGATTTATTGATACAATGCAATAAACTACGGTCAACAGCTGCATTGTTAATTAATCCTAGTTATTTACAAACATGCCAGTTAGACATACTACAGTCCTCTTATATATATGTTATGAATCTAACATATATATAAGATAATAAGTGTAAGGATATTAACCTATTCAAGATCATGATCACATTTCCTGATCATGCGACTATCCCATCAAAGCTCACAATATCATATATTTAATCAGTCTTTCTGTTTCCAATGGCTCATGATTTCTATTTGGAATATTTTTATTTTAATTTTTAAATAACAATAGATAGCAATTGAAATCTGTTATAATTTTAAACAATATTTCACAAAGTTTTGAATTTCAATATGTACTTTCAGTCCTGAATTTTTTAAAATTTGATCTAGGGTGTTTATGAATATAAATAAATGTATGTGTTTTCAGTCTTTCTAGAGTATTGAGCATTTAAAATGCTTTCTAGAGGATTGGGCATGATTTACTGTACTCTGAGTTTTTGTTTATATTTTGATGGAGGTGGAAAAAGATGGAATGCTTATTGGTTTATGTGTATGAGTAGATTTATCATTTGGGTTGGCTAGATAGTATTTTGTATGTATTGGATCAGCTTTATTTCTGTCAGCATGACAAAAAGAGTGGAACATTTAAGTGAGATTGAGATTTAGAAATTGATGAATCAATCAGATAATGACATAGAGGAAAGTAATTTTTTGAACATAATTGGTAATGAGTCTCAACTATTCAGGTGAAATAGTTGCTTAAGTGGATAATAGAGTGGGCAATTTAAAGGAGAATTTTGAAACTTCAAAATTTTAAAATATTAAACAATTTTCTAAAATTATTTTAGGTTTTCTTATATTTAAATTTTCTAATATTTTCTACACTTTGGATATTTGTATGCAATTGTATGAAACTTTTGTCATTTTCTGAAAGTATTATAGATAACTTTTCATTAAAAGTAAAGCAATTTGATTAGTTTTTTAACCACTTATAACTGCTGTCGGCATATATATACGTTATATGCTCCAGTACGTTAAATGCCCCAGGTGTGTATATATACGTCTTTCTGGAATACAATCCTTTGCGCTGCTATCTGTAAAATTATTCAAAATATTTTGGAATGCAACAAAAAGACCTAGATACACACACAGTGTTTAAGAGTGGCACTGGGGAGCGAATTGTGTACCTTTTAATTGGCAGTTAAGTGGTTAAAACACTGCGGAAATTTTATTACAGTGTATTCAGATATCTATGATAATAAAATGTAAATTTCTGTGTATTTAAATGCAGTAATGAGTTTATATGAATTTTAAAACGAAATTTGGCTTAAGGGCCCAGTCCCATGTGTATGTATACTCAGAGCATGTGGGGTTGAGGAGCACTTCTTCCTGCTTTTGCCAGTCCTGAATGGGTTAAAGATGTGCAAGAAATAAAGGATTTGGATTATTTTTGGTATGTACAAAACAATTAAAAAATACAGATGCAACAAATAATAATGAATGTTAACAGGTTAATTAAAATTTACATATTTTAATAATATACTGCTAAGATTATCTGAACAGCTAAATTGATATTAGAAGAATAATTTTTCAATTTTATGAAGTAAGCAAACAATATTTGTTCCCCAAAGTACTACACATAAACAATATACAGTAGAACGTGGTTTATTCGAACGTTTATTACCAGGAGCATCAAATATCCGAGCCAAGGTCTGGATGCGTATTTGAATGGTGCAATGCTCAACAGTTGCTGTGTGAAAGGCCAAAAGTAACGGGAAAACCCAAGGTGAGAGATATTTGGAGAATTTCAGCTGTGTGATTTGGTAAACAACTGCACAGAATATTAGGTCAGTTTGTTTTCAAGTGAGGAGGTGTATGTGCTCTTTTGTTGATGTAGAAACCTGGATGGCATGCAATGCAGAAGACCATGGATTTCAAATGCTAAATGATGACGATTGTGACTTCTGTGCCAGAAGAGACAGCTATGGAGTGGTACAAACAACAATCAGAGTGCTGTCCTATTCAACCGTTGCTGCTGAAGAGAATCAGAAACCTTGCAGTGAAAAAATGAAGGTGTATAATGGTACTCTAAGGTTTATATATTTAATGCCCATGAATCCATATTTTCCAAATATTTAAAAATTTTATTTTACTTACTGTTTTTAAAAATTATATTTTGTTTATATATAAAAATATTATATATATTATAAAAAAACTTATTCATAATTGCTAATAAAAGAAATTTTAGAGATAAAATATAAATTGATTAAAAGTACAGTAGAATGTCGTTTATCCGAATCAATTGGAACCGGACACCTTTCGGATACACGATTGTTCGAATAACTGAAAACCGAATGCAATCAATGCAGTATATGATACTGGACACTATACAAATATTGAAAATCATCACATGCAGGAAACGTGCTTGAAGACAAGCCAAATAGGGGCAAAATGTCGCAATTTTACCTTTACAAAAGTCTTATTAGATCTGTCCTGACTTATATGCATTAGAGACTTGGCCTTTGACTTTACGTGATGAGGAACCTTTGGGAATTTTCAAGAGAAAGACCTTATGCTGCATTCTTGGTGGGATCCAGGTGAATGGGTCATGGAGAAGAAGATCTAACTTAAACCCTCTACAAAATTTACAAACAACCTATATATGGATATTGCAAAATTTGTCAAATTACAGGACATGTGGCTAAAATGTCAAATTAAATGGGCTAGTCATGCGGCTAGAATGATTGAAGATCATAGCTGCAAGAAAATCTTTCTGGCAAAGTCCATGGGAAATAGACCTCACGGCAGACCCCCATTAAGATGTATTGACAGAGTCAAAAAAGACCTAAATATTTTGAAGATCAGAAACTGGGAAAAAAATTGTCATAAGTAGAGATGCCTAGAGAAAACTTCTGGAGTAGGCAAGGGTCCACTCAGAGCTGTCAAGCCACTAAAGAAGAAAGTACTACTATAAAAAAATATAATTTGACAATAATGTTTGTACAGATTCTACAAAAAATGGAATTAAAAAAGGAGACAAATCTTTCTCCCCAAATAGTTAAATAATTCAGTAAAATTAAACAATTATTCCACGATTTATCACATTGAGACTACAATTTTTAACATAGGGTTTTCAAGAAAAAAAAACCCAATTTTTTTTCTCTCCTAATAATTTATTTTGATTTATTTGCAAAATATTCAAAAAAGCTTGATAAAAATATATAATACACAGCACATCTCCCTTCTACTAAATTTGATGATTAGTGTTTAAATATGTATAACTGAATATGAGATTTACAATCTTAATATTTTTCGATTTCGATTAATGTCTTGGGGATATGGGTCCTAGCATGACCCTCCTTCCCCTGTCTGAAAACTTATAGTACCTTCAAAGTGGCAGACCTGAGTGGAAAAAGTTCTTTCCTGGGAGATGTAGTGAAGAGGCGATCTGATTGGTCAACTAGGAGAGGCAGGGGGGGGGACGTGAGTGTCGACGGCTTCAGCAGGAAAAGTCCTGATGATTTTTGGCAGGAACTGGGTTGTGGAGAATGAGCACTGCTATTGGTTGTTAGAAGCGAGTGAGTTAGCTCTTGATTGGATGCCCTGAAGTTAAATTAATGATACTGAGGGGGATAAAAAGGGCTATCCTGGTGGGTGCAGCAGAAAAAAAGTTAAGAAAGGAAATAATAAACTAAGAAAAAGAAATAAAATTAGCATTTAGTATCATTCATCACCGGTGAATGATCAGCAAATTAGTTAGGGGGATTGTACGAGTCAAGGAGAATTCTCCTTGGTCTTTTAATTTTATCAAATATTACATAATTTTGGATATCCAGCAGGTTCAAGTTATTGATATGGGAAATGTCGTTATAGCATTTTTTGGTAAAGTTTTTTTTTATATTAATATGTTTAGATAAACAGGAATTAAGATTGTTTGGAGAGGTAAATCCATCAACATTTATACTATGTACCATCCACCTAACAATAATGATTCGTCTACAGACTTATATAAACTACTTGATGAGAACTCTTTACTCATTGGTGACTTCAATGCTAAACATCCAGTCTGGGGATGTTCTAACCAGAATGAGAGAGAGAACTTATTAATATGGTCAATGATTTTAGTTTTATTTTTCTAAATGTTGGTACTCCTACTTATGCTTCCTATAGTTATAATTCTTATGAGGTTCTGGGGGGATGTATCTATTGTTAGCCTTGTCCTCCATCCTGGGTGCAAATGTACTATTTTAGAGAGCGTGGGTAGTGACCTTCCCCCCATCAAGACTGAACCAAAAAGTAGGTAGCGAGTCATTCAAAAGATAAAGCATTGAAACTATGGAAAGGCAGACTGGGATCTCTTTTCTAAAATAACTGACAGTGAAATTAAGAATAAACCTTTGATTAATTATCTTAATTTAAATTGCATTACCCTGAAAAAGGTGATGATTAAAGCCTCCTAAAGAACTATACCCAGAGGAAAAATAAAGAATATCAAACGTAACTATAACCATGATACTTCTTTGTCAAAGCCCATGTTGGGAAAAAAAACAATTACATGGTGTTCTAATCAGCTCCAATAGTAATTTGGCTAGAATCAACTTAAAGCAAAGGTCAAGTTTGCCTATGCATTAATAATTAGGGAGAAAAAATGGAACAAACTATGTACCAAACTTGATGCAAAATCATCTAGCACCAAATGTAGAAATTGGCAAAAAACATTAGTAAAGAACAGTTTCAAGTTGAAATGTGTAACACAATACAAGACAGAGACGAATATATTGCTCAAGGTGATAAGCAAGCAGCTAATATGCTTGGCTTACAATAACAACAGATGAGCAAGTTGAAATTTACTACTGAAGACAAACAAGTAAAGGAAAAGGCCAGTAGTACGGTAGTAGCATGGTTGCCACAGTAGCATGGCAACCAGTAGCATGGTTGCAACACTTCACAAATGGAAAATCCAATTTTTAAGAGGGAATTTCATTTGAATGAACTAGAAACGGCACTTGGAGATTTTAATTTGAATAAGTCTCCTGGACTTGATGGAATTCACAAACAGATGTTCTAACACACACAGCTGTCCTAATAACTTAACTCTATATGAGTGCGACCTTCAGCCTTTAGATATGAGAAGAAGTTATTGCTTGACCAAGTATTTCAACAAACTGCTCAGTTATGGTGATCAACACAGAACCTCTCAATACTTAAAAAATTGGACAGATAATCAAAGGTTGAAACGTAAAAGTCCCTTCTCCCAAGCACTTGCACAATACCTGAGTTTTAATGTGGAGCACCACTGCCTGACATCCATTATCAATCCTGTCCTTGGACTCCCGGGAGTCACGTTCCATACTACTTTAAGTACCAATGTCAATAAAATGTCTGACCACCCCGAACTTCTAAAGCAATTGGATCTGGAGGTGATTGATGAGATTCCACTGAATGCAGTGAAGATCTATACTGATGGCAGTAAGGGAGAAACGAACACTACTGGCAGTGGAGTTTTGATTGAACTACCTGGAAGCATCTTCAAAATTCAGAGAAGAAATGCTGATCCCGCTTCTGCCTTCAGAACGGAGCTAATAGCTATCCTGTGTGGTCTTTCATTGATTAATAACATACAAGGCCAAGCTTTTTCTGAAATTTGGATCCTGACAGACAGCCGATCTTCCATTCAACATTTATCGAATTGGCCATCTATCGGTGACAGCACCAGCAGGAGTATTCTACACCTTTTTAAGCAGCTTTCAGTGAGTGATTGATTGAGTGAGTGATTTTGGGTTTATTGGCGCAAGAGCCGATTTCGGCTATACTGCGCCAAACATTTGTTTTAATATCTGTGGTCTAGACGGAAGAGAAAGAAAGAATGAATTGAATGACAAGAAAGAGGGTCGAAAATAGAGAAGGATCACTAGAGTACCTTGGGTTCGTGAAGCCCATGTTTACCAAAGACAGTAAACCCCGTGGAAAAGGAAAAGATCACTAGGGCACCTCGGGATTGTGACACCGTACTCACCTAAAGAAGGTGAGCCCCTGAGGGGAAAAGCAGCTTTCAGATCAGCACCCTATCCATCTACAGTGGGTCCCTCCTCATGTAGGCCTGCCCGGGAATGAAGAAGCGGATGATCTTGTGATCCTGTGGACCCGGAAGACCACATGGTCCTTACGTCAACCGATATCTATTCCAGGGCTAAAGAATTGATATGTAGAACCTGTGTTGTCCCTCCTGTACACCCATGGTATTTTCAAAGACATCCTGGATCCACCATATCATTCAAGGGTTCCAGATCGTATCAGATGGCATTCTCACGATTTTCGACTGGTCACCTGAGGTGCATGAATTTTGAAGGGGGTAAAAGAAGCTACCCAATTTGCACCAAATGTGAGATCAGCCCTTTTTCTCCCCAGCACATTCTGCAAAGTGTGGGGGTTTTCATGTGAGGAGGCTGTTGCTTCCCCCTTGTTGTTCTTAGACTTTTTGAAGATAAATGGACTCATGGATCTGGTCTAGTTTCACTAGACCAGATGGGGATTAGTCCCACCACCACAAACAGATGTTTGGTCTTTTTGAAAATGATGGGAAGCAAAGATTCTTGGACATCGTTAATGAATCATGGAATCTGGGAAAACTCCCTTGTGATTGGAAAAGTGCAATTGTTATTCCAGCTAGAAAAATGGACAAAGAAGCTAGCTCATTTGAGAACTATAGCCTTATAGTGATACCATCTATATAATCCAGTAACAACCTCCCCACCAGGGTGATCATTTTGGTGTAATGGTTAAGTTACTCGGCTTTGGATCCAAAGGTCATGAGTTCTGTCCTACCGGATAAGCATGCCACTTCATTGGTGACCCTGGCTGAACTCAGAAAAAAGGCAACCTTCTGAACTGTGTGGCATCATTTATCCACCACAAATGCAATTCAAGCCATCACATAGTGACACAATCTTCAGGCGGTTGCATAGTGACACAATCTTCAAGCAGTCACATGGTGACGTAACCCTCAAGCCGTCATGCACGAATGCTGCAACCAGCAAAGCCGTCACAACTAGTAACGCAGCAGCTAACATGCTCGATATAGCAACTAAATCGTTCGTTCACCTAACCACCGACTCACTGGTAGGGGAGTGTGTAGCGATACCATCTATATAAGCCAGTAAAAACCTCCGCACTATGGTGATCATTTTGGTGTAGTGGTTAAGTTACTCGGCTTCAGATCCAAAGATCCTGAGTTCTGTCCTACCAGATAAGCACACCATTTCAGCCTAATTGCCTAGATTTGTTTTTCTTGTAAAGTAATGGAGAAAATGATCCTAAGAAGGCACAACTTTCATCTAAACATTTATGACCTTCTTCTGAAGGAATAGTATGGCTTTAGAGAAGGACACAGCACCACAGACCAGAAGTAGCAGTTAACAAAATTAGAAAGCAAAATCCAGGTTTTCATTGTCTTTTGAATTGAAATGATTGTCATAGATGTGGAATTCAAATCGATTATAAATTCTCCTGGTTCTGACATCTGGATCTTTTCTGACACCTACAGATCTATTCAACACCTTTCTAAATGGCACAGGGTGATGGATAACACAGGCCTAGCAATTCTTAACAAACCAAAACTTCTATCAACTTTTTGGAAGATTCACTTTCAATGGATTCCATCTGACATAGTGATAAGACAGTAATGAGATGGCTAGTATTTTTGACAAAGGACCTAATGAGCCATTGGTCATACCTAACTTACGTGGAATTATTTTCGTGGGCGAAAAAGTCTATTTGTACCACTTCAACTGTGCACTACAAGTATCATGGAAGGCTCTCTGGTGGTGCTCTTTCTTTTAAATGCAGCACAACCTTGAGCACAAACATCTCTCTCAGTAGATTAATCAGTATTCATCTTAGATTACTATCCAACTCATACAGTAGCAAGATCTTCCCAACCTGCACCAAGTGTTGCAATACTCAAACTACTGCCAATCACATCCTTGATTGTCTGAGACTAGACAAGTAAGATCTTTATTCTTTGCCGATGCTCGTCTTGGACTTTTTATGAGTAAACAAGATAATGGACCTAATTCAGCTCTGTTAAATACAGGAGATTAGGAACAACAACAGAATAAACAAGTATTAAACTAAAATTTTTTTTCCTACTCAGAGCTTATAGAAGAAAATCAAATAAAGTAACAATATCACATACAAAACAATATGCTCATAATAAAAAAATCAAAAAATATATTAGAATACTTTATAACATAACTACAAAATTTAAAGAAAAAAATAATTAAGCAAATATCAATTTTACTTGATTTAAAACTTGGTCAAACAAAGGTCTTGATAAATAGTCATTGCTTGATATTCCTTGATAATTTCTTGCTTTGAATGTAGCTTGCTTCAATTCAGGGACTTTACCTTCCAGAATGAAAATAGGATGAGCACCATTCAACAAAAGCGCAGAAACTCGAAAAAACAAAGTCCTAGATGTTAAAGTTAAATTATTATTACCTATCAAATAAATTTAAACAAGACATCATAAATATAACAAAAAATCTTTCATAATTTAATGAAATAAGATTTCAATACATTAATTATCTAAAAATAAATTTAAAAATGTTTAAAAATGTTTACTTGAAGAAAAATTAAGCATTTATACTACAAATGAAGCTTTTTACTGAAAACAATATGTTCCAAAAAATATTATAATGATTTAAATAATGCAAAAAAAAAAAAAAAACATTACAACAGAGTTTTAGAAACATAAGTATATAAAAATGATTCTATATACTTCTAAAAAACTCCCTTTAAATAGTGATTATACTACTAAAATTTCTAAATTATATTACATTTCCTTAAATTATAATTTAATAATTGCTCATAACTATGAAAAGTGGCATTTTAAATGCAGATATACACATTACCATGGAAAATTAAAAAGAATATATTTGTTATCTGAGTAAATACTGACTTGAAATTCTTTTCAAAATTTGCATTATACTTGATAAAAAAACTATGTACAAAAGGAATAAAAAAAAAAAAAATTCAAACATTAGTGACATACTACAAGTTTGTGTCAAAATTAATTATAGATCAGTTGCAAGAGCTGATTTTTGGAAGCCATGAACACATCCATCTACATTTATGACAGAGAAAAAGACTGTACAATAAACTACAAAAACAAATGTGGTTAGAAAGAAAACATGGCTGTATTGTTTGTTTTAACACAAAAACACACACACTTACTCAGATGACTTATCATTGTGATATGTGCACTAATCAACTGGCAATGTATATATATATTGGGGAAAGTTTAAAATGTATCATACTTATGAAATGATAAGAACTAAAATGTTAATTCTTTTTGCAAAAATATGTTTCTCAATGTCAATAAATTCATATAAATGAAATATCATTATAATCCTTTACTTCAGTGATTCTTAAAGTGATCTATATAGACCCCAATGGTTCTATGACAACATCCAAGGGATCTACATCAGCCAAACATTAATTTGAGGGTCCATGAGATGTAAGTGGGGGTCTATGATAGTGGCTCTCATTAAACTAGATTGTGACTTTAATTTTAAAAGAAAATTTATAATCAAGTGGAAACCAAATTTTACTTATTTAACAGATTTATTTACCAAATTTTTTAACAAGGTTAATTTGCATGTACAAGGTGAAAGCATAAATTTTATTAAAACAAGAACCATCTCAGCTTTTCTTTCTTGAGTTGAGCTAAAAAAGTATAATACTGGAGATCCCGAATTTTCTTCTTCTAAATTTGACACAGACAATCCGTCAGAATGTTTAAACCTACGTTCAACATTTAAATGCCTTTTATTCAGATTTTGAAACCAAGTTTGAGAATGCTTTGACTATGGCAATACCACAGTAAGCAATGAATTCACATGGTTGTATTGAGAAAAATTGTCACATTAAAATAGGAACTGATCGTAATAAGCACTAATGAAGATCTTAAAGTTTAGAAACGAATGCCAGCAATTTTGGCTTTGAAAAGTCAAACCTGTTATTTGTCCCAACTTATGGAATATTGTGAGGAAGTTTTTCATTTTTAGTATAAAGAAGTTTGTGTGAAAATTTTATATTGTAGTGCTAGAGATTCATCCCTCCCATCAAAATAATTTGTCGTTTAATTAGTTAATTTAACATTTTTTAAATTAATTAACTTTAAATTTGATTAATTAACATGTGCTTTTTAAATTTTAAACACTATTCTTCATTAAATTTTAAACACTATTCTTCATTTAGAAATTTAATTCTTTCAAAGTAGGAGTAGTAGTACCAGCTGTCAAAAAGACATTTAAGTTAATAAATTTGCAAAAATTCAATATTAATTAATCAGGGTCTACCTTTAACTGGAAAACATGGCAAGGGGTCTATGAAACTAAAAAGTTTGAGAACCTCTGCTTTACTTGGTTCCAAAGCTTATACTACATAATATGATGGTTCATAAGTACATGACTGCACAATAAGGTGGCACTAAGGTAATGCTCACAGGTAATCTCTGCAGAATTGCAAAGGGTCAATATTTAAATAAACAATGAGCACTTACAGCAAGTCAATAATAGAAAAATATAGGATACTTATGTATTAATGTCATTTCAGTCAAATTCACACTTCATGAATCATGCCAGCAAGAAAGAACAAAAAAAAAAAAAAAAAAAAAAAAATCCTTACTTACTTATATTTTACTTGAAAAAACAATTAGTGAGATTTTGGTTGAAAACAGCAAAAATTGAAAAATTTGGCTGCAGTGATGTTAATGCATATGTAATATAAATATAGTATCATTAGGTAGAAATCATTTTTATAACTATTTAAAATTATTAACAATTCATCAGCTTACACAATGAATTTCAACAATTGAAAAAACTAATGAGTCACAATATAACAATTCAGTACATATCATACCTCAGATGAGGATTTTTCACTGTATTTAAACCTTTACATTGATTGGCTTGTACTACCCATCCACTTAAATCAACAGCAACTCTTTTCCCAGATAAGAAATCAAGATTTTTTCTTTCACATATTTCACTTAAAATATTCCAGTGACTCCCATTTTTACCTGAAAAAATTAAACTCACAGATTTACTTAAGTAGCAAATGGATTTGTTTTTAACATCTGTAAAAAGTATCTAAAGGAATTTATAAATAGTTATGATAAAAAATAAGCAACTTAAGTAAATACGATTTTTACAATTTCATTTTGGTTTGATATAAGCCTTTATTTAGTTCTAACACATGAATTAGAAACAAAAGGAAAAAATTATTTTTAACTGAAATAGTTAGTACCAAAAACTACCACTACTGCAAATGTTGTGTGATGGGTAACTTACACACATTTTCATTTATGAGGCGTATAATTTCAAAATAAAAATTCCTCACAATAAATATGTGTTAATTATTTTGAATGATACTATTGTCTGATGCAGCCTAAAAATTACTTCTTTAATACTTAAAAAACTATTTTTCTTGAAATAATAATTTTTTTTAATAAACAGAAAGAGAAAAGACTTTACATACATATTTGCAATGTTAAAGGGATAAAAAAAAATATTTTTATCCTTCTAATCTTAAACAAACCATATGAAGAAATTTCCAACATTTTCCAGCTTTGTTTCAAATTAATTGCATTAAGAATTACGAAAGAGTGAATAAAAGTGAAGTACTATCCTTCCGCAATTTTTATCAAGATCAGAAACAAACAGCAATAAATTGATTGATTGATTGAAAGGTTGAAGGGATGTAGAGCAACACAGGCTATGATCCCTCAAAAGAAAAAAAAGAAAGAAAGAAACAGAACCTAATAGCTTAGTAGATATTAAAAAATTTCATTCCCTTTAAAAAGGCTCTGAATGTTGATTTATTATTCATTGCTCTTTCCAAAACATCTCTAAACGTGATAGTGGAATGTGGATCGATACGGAGAATAAGCCAGAGATTATTACGATGTCTTGTGTATCTGCTACAGTTTAAAATGATGTGATCCAAATCATTTATACAATTACATGTATTACACATTGCATTATCCTGTAAATTAAATTTATGTAAAAGGCCTGGAGTTATGATCATTTTACTGAAGATTCGAGTGCTCAAGATTTCTTCTCTTCGATTCTCTGTCCACTTTGAAATGATATCAATGGTCGGAATATCACCCAATTTTTCAAAATATTTGCTTGAATAAAAATTTTCATTAATTTTTTGAATTCTATTCTGATATATATTTTTATGAATGTCTTCTGAGGCAATCCAGTCAATGTAAACATTGGACTCCGTGACCGATCTTGCGAGATTATCCGCCTGCTCATTCCAAACAATTTTCGAATGTCCAGGAATCCAAAGCAGAATCAACTGTTTAATATAGTTAGACAGCATGTAAATTTTGTTAGCAAGTCTATGAATTACCTTATGGGATTTGATCGAGTAATTTTGAAGTGCAGAAAGAACAGAAAAACTATCCGACAAAACAAGTAAATTTGCATTAAATTCCACCAGATCATCTAAAGCCTGACAAATAGCCAAAGCTTCTGCAGTAAAAACAGAATTACAATGGTTGATTCTGTAAGCAAATGAAGAATTTTGTGATATACCTGCTATTGAAGTAAAGTGATGATTTTTTGAAGCATCAGTAGCTATAATGAAAAAATTTTGAAATTCACGTTCGACTGCTTCATCAAATAAACCGCTTATAGCGGGAGTCGGTAGATTTTTATCTTGAAATTTAAAACCATTGATACAAATTTTACATGGAAGGTCTGAAAAGGTAATTAATCTGGGAATTGAAATAATTTGATCACCATCAACATTTAAATCATGCAGTATACTAACGATATTATTTTTATCTTCTTCCAAAACATTAAGATTCATTGTCTCGGGGTTATTGTAATAAAGAGGAGAAAAATCACTATTAGAGATTTGAGTAATAAAAAACTTGTTTGCTAATCTTTTAATTTTATCTGACAGAATTTCTTGACCAGCCAACTTTAGCAGCACAATATTTGGGGTCCATTGGGGGAGACCTAATGCTATTCGGAGGGCTTTAGTTTGGATAATATTGAAAGGTTTTAATTGATTTCCAGACCATTTATTATTATGTGACAAATGTAATAAAAACACTGCAAATGCTATTATTGACTAAATTAATGAGATCTCTTGATCTCGGCCCATAATATTTATATGCCATGCCTTTCAGTGCGTTGATCCTTTTCAACGCTTTACTGCTTAGTTGATTTTTAATAGAAATATTTTGACAACGTTTAGAAAAATAAACTCCTAAATATTTAACAGAAGATTGCCATTGTAGGGGAAATCCAGCCAACATAATATTAGGAAGCGTATAATTTCTTTTATTTGATAATTCAGCTAATGTACATTTTTCTGGGCTTAAATTCAGTTTCCAATATTTACACCATTGGGAAATTCTTTCCAGAGTATTTTGCATTTTTTTTGCAAATAACATAACATGAGAGCAATATAAAAATATATCGTCCGCATAAATCAAGCATTCAACTTCCGACTCTAAGGTATCAAAAAAATCATGCATATAAATAGTATACAAAATAGGAGAGAGTACACTGCCTTGAGGAAGGCCCTGCGGAATAAGCTTTTTGGAAGAAAAATAACCCCTCCATTTAATTTGGAATGATCGAGATGTGAGAAATTTATGAATCCAATTCGCTAAATTTCCTGCAATACCAATCTGTAAACATTTATAAATAAGTCCATCCACATAAACTGAATCGTATGCACTTTTAATATCTAAACTTATCCCTACAAAAAAAATTTCTGTAATTTTGCATTCATTATTGCCTTATGTACAAGATAAGTAGCATTTCTGCTATCTTTGAAAGGAACGAAACCATAATGTTGGGGGTGAAGTTTTCTTTCTTTAGTTAAAAAGTAAGAAATCCGATTAGCCAAAATTCTCTCAAAAGTTTTTGAAAATACAGAAGTCAGAGCTATTGGTCTGTAGGAAGACATTTTAGTTTTATCTTTACATGGTTTTTGAATCGGTAGAATGATTGCATGCTTCCAAGAATCTGGAACGATTGCATTATCAAATAAATTTTGAAAGTATCTTAAAATTATATCACATTGACCCTGATCAAGATTTTTAAAGAAAATTGCCGTAACATGATCAGCCCCAGGAGTTGTATTTTTTGAATTTTTTATTGCTCTATGCAATTCAAAAATATGGAATGGTTTGTTTAGAAGGTTATCTTTGTCGTAGAGAAAATCCAAAGGAAGGGGTTCATGATAGGCATTTTTTGATGCAAAATAATCTGCAAACATGTCTGCTTGCAATTGAGGATGAGTGATATACCTATTATTGAGCTGGAGAATATTAAGTTTTTGATCGGTGGCAGTAACTGTGGAGAATTTTTTCAGAATATTAAAAAACATCTTGGGATTAGAAACATTATTATCTTTCCAGTACATTCTCTTAGTATTTTTTATGTAGAATCTAAGTTTGCTCGCATATTGTTTATATTTGATCCATAACTCAGGTGAAATTTCTCTAATGGCTCTCTTCCTAAATATTTTTTAAGCTTATAAAATCTATAACAAGTACTATTCCACCATGGTGGGAAGGATCTGTTCGAAACCTTAACTTCCCTAATATTACTTGCAATGATTTGAGAAATTATATCGGTAAGATTTTCAGAATTAACTTCTGGATTGCTTAAAATAAATTGCGTTTGGTTCATAGCTGCTTGCCAGTTTACTTTTTTAAAAATTCGTTTATTTGAACTGAGGAGAGAAAGTTCTGTAATAATTGGACTATGATCACTTTCAAAAGAACAATCTAAAACATAACTATTGCAGTATCCAGACATGCTTGAAGAACAAATTGTGAGATCTATCAATGATGCTGCACCTGCCGAACTTCTATATGTGGGAATAGTCGTGTTAAGAAGAACCAAGTTAGAATCAGTAATCCATTCAATAAAATCATTACTATATCTCGAAATGTGATCCGATCCCCACATCGGGTGATGAAGGTTAAAATCACCAAAAATGAACATCGGAGCCGTCAGGGATTCAAGAAAAGATTTGATCAGCATAATATTTAATCCCCGTGGGGCGTAAATATTTATAATATAAAACGAAATGTTTCGAACATCAATTTTAATTGCGAGGATTTCTAAGTCTCTTGTTTGTTGAATCTGTATTGGAATTTGTTGTGCAGAAATATTTGAAGGAACAGCTATTATTAAACCTCCACCTGATCTATTTTCTCTGTCTAGTCTAAAAATGGTTTTATTTGGAAAATTTATATTATCTTGATTTGTTAAAAAGGTTTCTTGAAAAATCCAGATATCTGCTTCAGGAAAAGGGAGGGATACTTAACCATATGAATTTATTTTTGAGGCCTCTGCAATTCCATTGAATTATATTCATAAATACTTAAGTAGAGAAAATTGAACTAGAAAAAAAAACTATCCTCCCTTTGAGGAAAGAAAATCAAACTAATGGAGACAAAATAAAAGGCAATAATTAGCCCACAAAACAAAAACTTGAAAAAAGAAAGGAACGTATTTACAAAAAACATCTTACTTCTGTATTTATCCGATGTCTATTTCTATGTTATTGGATGCGTCGCTTTCACTAGATTCACGGGTTTTACGGATTGAGGAAATGTTATCTACTGCCTTTTTCTTCCGCGATGGAGAATAACTCGATTTCCCCATTTCAAAAACTTTGTTAAGGTGAGAAAGTACCGATTCTATTGTTTTCTGAAAAGCTTCCAAAATGAAAGAGGTTTGCTTTTCTAAAATTGCTTGAAAAGATACCAACATGTTTTCAAGTTTTTTTTCCAAATGGTCCTGCATATCTAGATTAATTGCATTAGTTTGAATTATTGCTGAGTAAGATGCCCTTTTATTATCACGGTATCTTCTTCGCTCCTCTCCCAATGTAAGATATTGTTCACATTTTAATTCCAATGCATTTTTCCCCTCATGTAATCGGGGCAATTTTGTGAGTTAGCAGGGTGATCCCCTTTGCAATTTAAGCACCTTGAATTACTAGAACATTGTCCAGAATGCGAAACCCCACAGGTAATACATATTGCAGTTTTTTGACAAAATCTACCAGAATGTAAGAAACTAAAACATGTTGTAGATTGTCCGGGTTTATCTATGAAATTTTGGATTCGATGATTAATGAACCACAGTTTTACAGATTCTGGTAAAGTCGTCCCGAGTATTGTAATTAATAATGGTGAGAATTCTTGCTGAATACCATTTTTAACAAATCTTCTCATCTCTATTATTTCTAAATCATTGGTTTCTTGCAGTTCCTTTGCTATTTCATTCAGGGATATGTTAAGTGGAATTTCATAAATAAGAAATCTAGACGTGATTCCCTCCCAAAGAAAATTAGTCTTAACTGGCACATTTAAAATTGTCTCAAGAGATAAAATTTGCGCTGCACATACTGGATCTAGTGTAGAAAATCTTATCTTTCCATTACGAGTAAATGACATACTTTTTATATTCTCATGACGAGAAATTTTTTTTAAATTTCTGTATGTAAAAGCTGAGGATTGGACTTTGGTATCTGAGAGGATCCTTGACTATTTTCAACTAATATATTGATTTCAGTTATATTTCTTTGTCCAGCTCGTAAAATAATTTCCGCGTCCCTCACAGAAGATCGGAAGAATTTTGAAAATCCTGATTCCATTGTTAAACTATTGATAATTAAGGGTTGTTCATTAACATCTGAGACTTTGAAGCTAGAATGACTCAGCTTGAGTCCTTTTTCAAAACGGAAAACTAGAGAAAAATAAAAATTGGAAACTTACCAAAGAGCTAAACCAAAAGAAGGGGAAAAAACCCTCTTGCCTGAAGAGGAAATAAACAAAAAGAAAGATACAAACTTTTATGATTTGAAGAAAAAAGCACAAAAATCACCTCGATAGCACACCACCTTCAACCTTTCAATCCCACGGCCAACAGCAATAAAGAATCCCGTCAAATAACGCGAATAAAACGTTTGCTGCTGCCAGATTCGGATGAAAACGATCAAAATAGTTTAAACTCAACATTACTGAAAGAGAATGTCACAGG
>BMAO01022990.1:0-15892 GCA_019973975.1 Trichonephila clavata | reverse complement strand
TCAGCAGCCGTAGTTGAGTAGGACATCACTCTGATTGTTGTTCGTTCCACTCCATAGCTGTCTCTAACGCAAAAAACGCGTTAGTATTTGATGGACCCTTGCTATTTTCGTTGTTGTTGTCCTCGTCTTCATCCGTTTCATCGTCGACAGGAACGGATTCTTCTTGTTCGAAAGTCATAATCTCATCATCATTTAGCATTTGAAATCCACAGTCTTCTGCTTCGCATGCCATTAGGTTTCTACATCAACAAAACTCAACAAAAGAGCATGTATACACCCCCTCACTTGGAAACAAACTAACTAAATATTCCGCGCAGATCTTTACCAAATCACACAACTTAAATTCCCCAAATATCCCTCACCTTGGGTTTTCCCGTCACTTTTGGCCTCACGCGAAACAACTGTTGAGCATTGCACTGTTCGAAAACGTATCCGGATTTTGGTTCGGATATTTGACGTTTCGGATAATAAACATCTGGATAAACGACGTTCTACTGTACACTAATCAATTGGTTCAGTAACTTGTAATATTTTTATAACTTCTGCTCCATTTTATTTACTCGAGACTAATCATCGGAAAGGATTACGGAAAAAAGACCCTCCAGAAAAATGATGAGAGTGAAACGGGATGACTGAGTGAATATTTATTAACGTCCCACTGTGAAACAATATGAGGGCTATTGGCGAAAGACCTCGTAGATTTAAACCATGGTCAAATGACGAGGATGACACCTAAGATGGCATCATTCTCTAAACCTTACCATCCGAATCTCTCCTCTTGAAAATACTATGTGTTTGGTCTCTTATAGAAGAGCTCGGAAAATCAACACGTCACTTATGATGTAGCGGCCCATTATGCTGCAGAACAGGGGCTACACACATCATCAGCTTTCGTTCTCCGCGGAATGTACAGAAAAACTTACACCGCATTGAAACAGTAGTCTGTGCAATGGGAGTAATTACTCGTTATCTCGAAACATCAGAGTTAAGCTTCTTGATTTCTGTAGTTTTTAGTTTCCATTATAATATATCATTGCGATGTTTTGTATATTTAATCGCATGTATACACAGGGAAATACGTTTAACGAGAAAACGCCTGAGACGAAATATAGGTTAACACGAAATAATACTACAGTCCCGGAAACTACTACGCAATTTATGCATTTTTTCTCTTAACACAAAACGAAAATCGTTTAACACGAAAAGATTTCCTTTCTTGGAATGAATAACATACGGCAAACACCAGCCTCAAAAGTGAGATTTAAAAGGGGTGTGAAATGAAAGAGAGTAAGTTTCACATATTTCGTAGAAAGGAGGCTAACTTGTCTTTGAACTACCCTCGAAATAACCTATGACATGAGCCAATTTTGTGAATTACTCTCTTTTTTACGCACACACACCTCCTCTCCTACAAACGCCAAATAAAAATATCTCATGTCTCATCAGTTGGCTTTGGAATTCGGTGGCGAGTACATAGCAGTGTGAGTAAAAATCAGTAAGACGTTTGTAATTCAGAATAATTTTTTATGAGCACAATGACAAAGAACTGAGGGCGAAAGCAAATTTCTTTTTCGCTTAAAATAAAGACCAAGCTTCTTAAGGCCGTTGGTTAAAAAGAGAAGACGAGAATTGAAATCTGTAATGGTTTTGGTACGGCTTTTGAATGGCATTGAAATGAAACTCTTTTTAATGTTTTTGCTTCTTGATTTTTATTAAATACATGCATATATACAAATCTATGTAAATATAAAATGTATATAAAACTTAAATTTGTTAAATATATATACATACTTCAATATCCTATAAAACGAAAAAATATTTCGATCCCCTCATTTTCATGTTTAACGATTTTCACAGTATAAAAATTTGTTTACTTTTTTCTTCCTTTAGGCATTTCGCTTACATTTGGCCTTGTCCGGCGAAAATTTGAATTACAGAAAACGACTACCTGGTTTATCCGCTAGTCCCGAACAACTCTTCTTCTTAGGGTATGCTTCGGTAAGTAGGGTTTCTTTTCCATTCTTAATAAAGAAATTGAATAATAATTTTTATTTGGGAAGTATGTCCTTGAAGCGAATGTATATGTGGAAATATGTTGTGGCGTCGTGGACTCGGTAGCGTGTGGACGCTAGGCTAATCATTAAAAATACTTTTTATTGTGATCTAAATAACTGTTTATTTGAGTTACAACATTCAGAAGATCACTGGGAAGAGAAAAAGTCAGTTTCAGGTGCTAGTCCTATTTTTCCATTCGGTTGCATCGGTATCCACACCTCGCTTCTTCTCCGGGCATCAGATCTTCAGGATACGGAGAATGAAAAGTAAATAGCGGAATTTCTCTACCGCGGGCACTCGCCTCACGCTTTCTTCTTAGACCACAGGTTTCCGTCTCGGAGGTTGATCTCTCTACCGCGGGCACTCGCCTCGCGCTTCCTTCTTAGTCCGCCGGATACTGTCTCAGGAGTCGGTACCCTCTTTAGCCGGGTCGACCCTTTTAAACTCCAGGGTGGTTCAACTCCACGCCCCTCTTCAACCCCCAATGGCAGGCCTCAAAGTTTTGCAACTGCACCTCGGTCTCGCTAGCCCACCATTGATGCAGGGATAACAATGGCTCGAGCCCCTCTTAAAAGTTTCCGGTGACAAGGGCTGGTCTGACATCTGGTTCTCGAACCACCTCGCCGCCTTTTCCTCTTTTGATGTTACCCGGCGCCATCTGCCGAGGCGCCAGCCTTTTAAGACGGACAATCACTGTCTATGGACGAAAAATAATACAGTGATACACAGCCCATAGTGTTACCAGTTACACCGGCGCCGACACTCTAGATATCCGACAAAGGACAATGACGCCAAAGTCACGTGCTCTCCAGCTGTAGTATGCGTCATGTATAGGGGTGGTTTCTCCTTTGTGACTACGTCACAATATCAATAAATATATTAGGTGACCCAAAAGTCTTTTTTTTTTTTGCCCTGATTACAAATATTTATTGTGCTTGAATTTTTTAATTAGATATTGGATTGTCTCTAGATATTTTAAGTAGTATTATAAATTTTTTAAAATCCTTTTACTAAACTGAACTAAACTCAGGGACGCAACATCCCATGAAGGCCGAGGCCTACTGTGCCTATCTCATAGGGCACTGAAGTGCATGAACAAATGTCTCGTCAGGTGGTCAATCTGACCAGAAGCCCCCAGTGTTTAGTTCTCGAGCAAGCTTGGTACTCATTTATCGACCCCCTGAAGGGATGAGTCGACCTTGCCCAGTCCAGGGTTTGAACCCCGAACTGTGATGTGGAAGCGCAAAACGCTACCACTTAGCCTATGGGCTTCTTAAAGACCTTTTACTTCAGTAAATTTCAATGTGCCCCTCCCCCTTCCTCGCCTGGTAGCTCAAAAAATGTAAAGGTTCCCGTGTTCTTTAACAAGTACTTTATACAAGCACCTTTCATGAAGAATTCTTACCAAACTTGTTTGTAATTGATATTTGAAGTTCGTAACACTTCGAAATTCACGTTAAACATTAATGGGTGATTTCGTTTCCTGAAATCAAAACACACATTGGGCTTTCTCTAGAATCGCCATTTTGGCAAAAAATGTCTTCCTCACAAATGTTCCCCTAAGCAAGAATACATCATACCATCTGCTAAACAAAAAAAATCTACTAAAACTGATCTATTCAATGATACAACCACTGCATTATTTTATTAAACTGTTATTTTGTAAGGAATTTTTATAATCAGGACAAGACATCCTAAATTTTTATTTGAATATATGCATCTAAATATGATTGTCTCACATCTATCTCATTTTATTTCACTTACTTTTATACTTAATTCCATTTTATTTTCTTGTATCACTGTAGATTTGGTGTGCGAATATGACTGACAAATATGCCAAGACCTTTAATGACAGAGACAATCATAGTCCTAACAAAATACGGTAAGCATAGTTTTAATTATTTTTCTTTCTATTATATAAAATAATTGTGTAAAAAGTGATATCTAGGGAACCTAAACCTTATGACTAAATGTCACGTGACTTCTCAACCTGCAGCTCGCGGGCATCATGTGACCTGCCGACATTTTTGAGTGGATACCGGTCATTTCCCATTGCACTAAAATTCAATTACTTAAAAACAATGCACTAAAATTTTAGAGGAAGATTCTATCAATCATGCAATCAGATCTATCAATTTTGCTATCAATTGCTTGTTCAAGGATAGAAGGAAAAATTGAAGCTACACCATAACTCAGTATAAAAAGAATAAAAGTAAATATTTTTTGTGTATGTTTGATAAAAAGTTTTATATAGCAGCGTTTCTCAAACTGTGAATCCCACCCCCTGGGCGGGGGCGAGCATATCCAAAAGTCGAAAATAAAAAAATTTAAAGAATTACAAATTTACTGAAAGGAAGCAAAACGAAATACATTGCCTTAATAAAAAACTAGCTGCATGGCCCGGCGTTACACGGGCTTTTACCTAGTGTATAACTTAACCTCCATGTTGATTTCCTCCTTACTTCATGACGCCAGCACTTCATTCGCTGCATGGCCAGGCGTTGCATGGGCTTTCTCTACTTTTATAAATTTTCTCTTCTTAATATCAGTACGTCCAGGGATGGGTCTGTGTGATTTCTATATTAATATCCCATTAAAATACTTATAAATGTATCAGTAGGGCAAAAAGTATTTGATAATTAATTTATCAATACTAAATTAAAAACAAGTTTAGTAATTACTAGGGGCTTCCACATGTCATTTACAAAATTATATACAAAATATAATACTTATTTTGATAATTTGTGCAGAGTTTGTAATGAAAGTCACGTTGTACTTTTAGCATTGTAAAGTACATTATACATTATTGCATTCAATACATAGTTGCAGTATGAGGGTGGCGCGATTAAAATTATGACTGAAAATTGGGACACATATATTGAAAGTTTGAGAAGCACTGTTATATAGTATTAAAATAAAATCCAAAAGGATGAGTATTAACATTTTGATTAATTTAGCGTTGTCAAATGTGCCTTTGATTTTACAGTGCTTTTGCTACCGCCCTCATGAAGTACCTATCATTTGTATGTGACCCGGTGGGGATAAAGTTGAGTGCGCCCTTGTTTTAGATGAAGTCTTAAGATTGCAAAAATTTCTTTCCTTTTCCTTTATAAACTGATTATTAAAAAAACTGACTGGTAAAAGATTATATTTCTTGATTAGCAACTAATACCATAAATAACCAAATTGATATTATTGAGCCCTAGCGTGCGGTATTTCTTCTGCCTTTACTATAAATTTAATACGTCTAATGTCATTTCACGTTCCCATGAATAACATTGACCCTAGAATCCATAATTTCAATCTTTTTTTGAGTTAATGGGATATGAAGCACACACACACAGGCTATTAGAGAACCCACGATTTCTTTATTCAAGGTAGTGTATTCTATTCACCGACTTCCATAGATCCGTTGTGGCCGTGGTAAAGTAGTCATTATGGTCACGAACGAGTGACCGACGCTGTCGAGTCTGGTGCCCCTGATGACCCGTCGTTTAGATGGGCTGATACACGTTAAATTTGTCGAGGCTCAAAGTCTTCCCGTTAGTGTGTTGATAGTTTGGAAAAGGGGGTGCCACTTCAGGTGTCGTCTTCGTCACTTGACCGTTGTTTAAAATTACGAGGTCCGTCGCCAATAGCCCTCGTGCATTTTTATAGTAATTGAACTCTCTCTCACCTGCACGCACTTTTAATTGATCTGGTTATTGTGTATGCTCGTGCAACAATGCAATAAACGCATCGTGCAACAATGCAATAAACGCATTGTTGCACGGTGGCGTAGCTCAGATGGTAGAGCGCTCGCTTAGCATGCGAGAGGTACGGAGATCGATACCCCGCAATTCCATTTAACGCTTGCTTCCCACTAAAATATATGTTGGATTTATATCTGTTTGAGATTGATTATATATAAACTTGCATTATATTTGCTTTTGGTAAACCTCTCAGTGGGGCAAAGTACCTGGGAATTTTGTGCTTGTAATGAACACTCAGATTCAAGCCCGATCCATAGCGGACTATTTCTATTTCAGTGAAATATACTACAGCAGAGGGGTGCCAAACATGCGACCCGCCAGTACGTATAAGTTGCGTCCCACCGATTCTTTTTAAAAAAATTAAATATCAGGTTTTTAAGGGTATATTTTGAATTTTGAAATTATAAGGGGAAATACACATTTTTACATATTTATAAATTTGCAATATAATTTAATGTTACCTATTCTTGTTTTTTAAAAGAAATTCTTCTTAATAGTAGAAAAAACATTTAATTTTTTAAAAAAAAAAACATTTTTTTATATTTTAATTAAACGTTTTTATTTAATTTTACTATAATAAATTAATTTATATCAAATTTTGAAATGCATATATTCTTAATCTGCATATTCTTAACTATAGATAATATCCCGATTTTTCATGCGTGCGTGAGACTTTTATTTCTTTTCCTTCTTCTCTATTTGGAGTGTCCAATCAGCGAGATGCAGTCAGAGGTGTTTTTTAAAGTTTAAAAAATATTTAAGATGGTTAAGATAAAGAGTCGTATATACTTAATCGTTTGCGAATGAAAGTGAATTTGATTTTTATTCGTTAAACTAAAAAGTTATTTAATAAAAATATAATTAAATTTCAACAATGTGTAAAAAAAAAGACCAATTCAAAACAAATGTGGAAATTTTATAGAAAATGGGAACTGCAATACTTTTTTTTCAAAACAAGAATAAAATATTGTGCCTGATATGTAAGAACTCTATTTCAGTTGCTAAGGAATATGATATGAAAAGGCACTATGACACAAATCATTAAGATGCCCAATACTTTGCAAAACTTCATGAAGACAAATTGTCCGAACTGAGATCAATTCTTCAAAAACACAATAAAAGTAATTTCAAAACGTAATTTTAAATTGAATTTCTTATAATAAATTTTTTTTTATATATAAAAAAAATATAAAATACTTATAGTTTAAGATTAAAAGATAACACACACACATGAAATATATAAGACGAGCACGTTTGTATAATATACAATATAGTGTCTTTACATTAAGTGTAATAAATGCATACGCATCATAAAAATCTATTTTACTGATTTTTAAAGATTGAAAACATGCGGCCCCAAACTTATAATAAAATACACCATGTGGCCTGTAATGGCGTATGAGTTTGACATGCCTGTTCTACGGTATCTATTTTCTCGATTCTTATAGTTTAAGATTAAAAGATAACATGAAATATATAAGACGAGCACGTTTGTATAATATACAATATAGTGTCTTTACATTAAGTGTAATAAATGCATACGCATCATAAAAATCTATTTTACTGATTTTTAAAGATTGAAAACATGCGGCCCCCAACTTATAATAAAATAGACCATGTGGCCTGTAATGGCGTATGAGTTTGACATGCCTGTTCTACGGTATCTATTTTCTCGATTCTTGTCTCCGCGATACCTTGAATTGGACCTAGTTACTGTATTATCTGGATCAAGCGTCATCACCAGTGTGTTTACAATCTTGAAGTTACTGTCCGGGGGCGTAGCTCAGATGGTAGAGCGCTCGCTTAGCATGCGAGAGGTACGGGGATCGATACCCCGCGCCTCCATATAATATTTTTTTAATACAAGATTTTTTAAATAAATATTGTGAAATAATAAATATGCTTCATCGCATCCTGATTGAATACTTACGCTTGGTGCACTGATTCATGACAAATTTTTTTCAAAAATTTTTTCTAATGCATAAATAAATTACTGCCAACGGTGGGAGATCTTTTGGTGAAACAGTCATGGATATTTCTGGTGGCAAATGCAACATCTCACAGTACAAAGGTAAATTTGCTTTACGTAGATGCTTTCTGGTTTGAGGGCTTAATAAAACCTCTCACTCACTTACTAGCTCTCGTGTTTGAGAGTAAGACGTAGATGAACAATCAAATAATCAATCTGTTGATTATTAACTTAGCATTGAGAGAAAACACGAAGGTTATAGGCCAGGGCCAAGAGGTATTTTACTCTCCACTTCTAGTAGCCACGTTTTGCTTATCTTTATAGCTAATAAAACTGGGAAAGAGTCGTCGCACTATTCAGCTACTCGAGGGCTTTTGGGGACGGACCTCGTTATTTTGACGAGGATGACTTCTAAGCTGCCACACCACACCAACGGGAGGACATTTGAGCCTCGACAAATTTCATGTGCATCTGTCCCCTCTGCACGGCAGGTCTTCTGCGGTACTAGTCTCGAACTCATGATACGCCTGTCACGAGTCAA
Organism: Trichonephila clavata; assembly: GCA_019973975.1. NCBI lineage: Eukaryota > Metazoa > Arthropoda > Arachnida > Araneae > Nephilidae > Trichonephila > Trichonephila clavata. The sequence goes on along the minus strand of BMAO01022990.1, from coordinate 7,575 downwards.
ATAAAAATGTAGAAATCGACCTACACTTGATACAGAAAAATCAAAAACAGTTTTCACTACTATAGACTTTGCTTTGCGAAAGATAAATAAAATAATAATAATATTAATAACAGCTCAGATATTATAGTTCCTTTCAGCGCTTAGTATTTTTGATACAATTAAACATATTTTAACATAGCGTTTTTAACACGGACCGAATTTTAATTTTTTTTAAATAAATTATTTCTTATTTTCATTATTTTTTTTAGAATTATGTTTTTAATATGGTAATATGCGTATTTTAACATTTTTATACACCTTGCTAAGTTGCACATAATTATGAAAAAACTCAAATTGTTTAATGCATGGATTAAGTCACGGGACTTACGGTAGCCTATTGGTCAAGGTAACAGACTCGTGGCCGACGTATCTTGAATTCGAGCCTTGAACCGCTGAAGACCCACCGTGTAGAAAGGGGGGGGGCGATGTGCACGTCAAATCTGTCCTCCCGTTGCTGTGGTGTGGAAGTTAGGAGATGGGTGCCAGCTCAGGTGTCGTCCTCGTCACTTGACGAGGAAGTATTGTAGAATAAGTTGATAAAGATAAAAAAAAAAGTTGCTTCATTTCTGAACATGTACAACACGCACTCCGTCGAACCCCTGAGGAATTAACGGCTTATCTAGTAAAAGCGAGAATTTCATTTTCCGGTTGAATATTACTTATGTTCAATAATGTTTAAAAATGAAACAAAATTTTAACTTGATAGTCGTATTACAAGAAATTGGCGAAACATTTAATGAATCTTTTAAAATCGTTGAACTAAAAGAAATTCTTTTGAAATCCACAAAGTTTGATTCCCCAAAATTTGGATTTCCTTAAGACCTTAGTTGCGCAGCGTAAAAATAAATACGAGTTGCATAGGTAATGTTTGCAACAACAAACGAAATATATATATTCAACGTATTATGATGTTGAAAGTATTTCTTCAATAAAAATATAAACTGTTCTCAAAACTGTACAAACAATTTGTTTTGTTCTTAGAAGACAATTAATTCACAAAAATATGATGTAAATATGTTTTGCAACTAATATTATTTTATGAGTACTGCAGTGGTGTAACGGAGAATATAAGGGGCCCCCTGCAAAGACAAGTTTTAGGCCCCAAACCCAAATACATACTTAGTGTCGGTTTGGGTTAAGGCCTCCCAGCAACAGTGGCGGATTAAACGGGTGTCGGACCTGGCGGCCGCCAGGGGCCCCCAGCGCTGGTAGGGGCCCAAGCTTGATGAGAGCAAAGGACAGCGACAAACCAACCACACTACTTTGGAACAAGAAATGAAAAGAAAACAAAGATACAATGAAACCCCCGCCAGAAATTTATCGAGATGCAAGAGAAATCCTGATGTCCTTTGGAAATCCTTTTGGAAATATTTTTAACAATACCGATATCGAATGCATCAGGTGAATGATCTTTTTTAGTTTTAAAACGTGTTAAAAACAATTTAAGAAGATCTATGGGAGAAAAGGCAAATTGAACAACATGGCCATATTATATCCAGAATAAAATATTTTGGACAAAATAGATATGGTAAAAATAATTGATGAATTTGCCAAAGAGAAATCAAACTGTATAACAAAACTGTAAGCTCTTAAGTGAGGTTTTTAATTTTTTTTTATATTCAGTTAAGAATTTTTTCTTTACCCAATGAGTTTTATTATAGCAATACATTTTATTTTGAGAATTTCAAGTAAGCGACTCATTTCACTATTTTAGTTTTTCGACTCTTAAGCCCACGGGCCTCAAACCTTTTACCGCCAGGGGCCTCCAACTACCTTAATCCGCCTCTGCCCAGCAATGCGGGGGTGAACATTACACCACTGAAGTACAGGCATAAGATTAAATAATTTGTATGACAATATTAGTATCACACAAGTGTTTCATTCACCGAACTATAATCCGTTATACATCATAAATGCTAGTATACGTATTCACAAATTGGAAAATTTGAAGTTTTCACTTTTATCGTATAGTCATAAGTATACACACTTTTTTAAAAAAAATTTTTTCCTGGACTTAGCTTTTGCAATAAAAACTATTTTCAAAATAAATTTTAGAAATTAAAAAAAAATTTTTTTTTTTAAATCAATGCATGAATTTGTTATTGAAAATAAATAAATAGGAAAAATCTTCCATATTTCCAAAAAAATATATTCAGTTGCTGAATTCCCCAATTTATATAAAATAAATTAATTTTTAAAACAATTAAAATTCTTAAACTTTTTTCAATTTTTTAAAAAAAATATCTTTTAAATTACTTTATAAATAATAAATTTAATAACATCGTTTAAGTGATTTCAGAAACTTCAGATTATGAATTAATTTTCTACATTATGCATTTTTTTCAGCATTACTGCTACAATTTTTCAAAAAAATTTGAGTCAAAATTGTAAAAAAATAAATTTAATGACAATATATATTTGTCAAAAAAATTCAATATGATAATAATTTTTTTGTTTTGTTTTTTCACGTAAAAATTTAAATAAAAAATGTATTAAAAATTTCGGTTTTTTTCCCCTTCTTTTTTCGTATAACCAATATTATATCTTTCGGAAACACACACACAAGAAGTAAAAAAAATTGTGTGAGAAGTATCCATGCACAGGCTTTTGAAATAATTTCCTCATATTGTCACAGAATGTTTCAAATAAAAAAAAATACTGAGAAAAAAAAATTTTTTTTTCAATTAAATGTTGCAAAGCTCTTTCAATTTTTTCACACAAACACACACCAAAAAAATTCTCAGATTTCTTCTATGGCCCTGTTTACTTAGATATGTTTTATTTTAATCTAAGCACCAGCTACATGTCCGTCGATAGCTCAGTTGGCAGAGCGGTGGACTGTAGCTGTAAAATAGTAGAAATCCATAGGTCGCTGGTTCGACTCCGGCTCGACGGAAGTGTTCTTTTTTTTTTTTTTTTTCATGGAGTTTCTTAACTTTTTGTGAAATAAATATCGTTAAACTCTATTCACACACACACTCGCACATGACAAGATTTTTTTTTCAAAAATAAAAAAACATTAACTACTTAATTTTAATGATAAATCTCTTCTTTAAAATCTCTTTACTGTCTCGATCCCTTTACTTTAAAAATCTTTTTAAGCTTATTGTTTTAAAATTAGAATAATGGATAAAAACACAAATTAGGTCTCCAACATTAATTAAATAATTTAGTATAACTTATATTTCATTTTAGAGGTATCTAGAAATGCACTCTATACTTTACTTAAAAGTTTGTTTGCTAATTATAATGTTATTTAAATGGTATCACGATCCATTTCTTATTAATGCATTGTTAAAAATGATATTATACAAAATTATTTATTTCCTATGTTTTTGAGCTATACAACACACAACTAAAAAGTTACGCTGATATTTTTTTAAGAAAAGGTTTAATCAATTATTTGTGAATCACGGTTAGGTTTAATACATCAAATAATTAAAACTAAAGGGTACTTTCGAAATTCTTAATATTTTTTAAAAATATAAATTTATTAAAAATTCCAATTGATTGTACAAAATTAAAATACATTTTTTAGGATATTTTTAATTATACAATTTCCTAAATATTTATAAAATATTTTTAAACAATCACTTTACTTTTAAAATCATTTTAACCTTATTTTTTAAAATTGAGAATAATAAGTTCTATTAGGATAATAACACAAATTAGCTCTCCAACATTAATTAAGTAGTTTAGTATCATTTATATTACACGAGCAGGGCCGTAGTTACCACCGTATCAATGATATGGAGACCCCAAAAAACAGGGGCACCAACGTGTTCAAGAACAAAATAGTAAAATGTTATCAACAATTCTATTTATGAAGTTCCCATTTTTAAAAAGGGGTCCGAAGGAATTTTGATACAGGGTCCACTCAAAACTTGCTACGCAAGTGTACACACGATGTTTTCTTTAGAAATAAATGTTATAAGGTTTTAAGTACTAATGCATTCTTCTATATTAAAAATATAGAATGGGTACACATTTCATTCTATAAATATTATTCTCTAAAATATTACTATTCTCTAAAATATATACATTTTTACTAATTATTCCCTTCGTAAGCATTTATCATTTATTTTTTTAATTAAAATCCATTATATTATCCAGTTGGCAATAAACACGTGTTCTGCCACCAAATAAGAAGATGGATACACGATAAAATGTATCATGAATGCATAAGTGAAATGTGAATATATGATAAAAATGTATGACGAAAAGTATCAGTACAGTTTTTATTTTTTTATGATTTAAAAAATTAACACATAAAATAAAGGTTATCTTCATGTAAGAACTTAAGTTTTTTAAAAAATATTTAATTTTTTCTATTTCTAAATATTATTAAAATTTTCATTAATTCCGACTAAGTCTTTGTATAGCTCAACTGCCTAGTGTTAATAAGGATACACATAAATTAAAATACAGTAACAGTTTCGTGAATGATCGTTCTATTTAGTTTTTACAAGCTCTAAAAAATCATTATTTTTATTCCATTAATAAGTATTTTCAATTACATATAAATATTTTTACAGTGTCAATGTGCCTCTCACCAACTTCAAAGAGTTTGCAAAAGCATACCATTGCAAACCAGGAACCCCAATGAATCCTAGAGAGAAATGTGTATTGTGGTGAAACCATACTGATGGAAAGCAGATGTTGTGCCAAAATGTTATTCATAGAATGTTCACAAAATGAAAGAATGAGAAGTACAATTAAAATGAAAGATAAACTAACTTTGTGTGTGTCAATTAATTCGTGGATTGGTAATGTAATTCCTTTTATTAACGATGCATTAGCTGAAGCAAGAATGAAGATTTTCGAGCAATTGTTTTTAAAGGTGCTTTTAAAATGCACCTCATTAAGTACATTTACTTATAAAAAACAAAACCTCTTGCATTTTATTTTTAAAAAAAAACCGAATTAAAATCTAATATAAGACAATTTGCGTGCCTTATGTTGGCAAATGTGTATAAACAAATTCTAAACAATTTTTCTGTGGATAAAACATTTTCTTATCGTGTTTGAGTAGGATTTGTCTATCATGTAGAAATATTAAAATATTTCAATGCATTTTTCATTTTTGTTCGAACCAAGAAAGTTTTGTTACGTAATTTAATATATATTCTAATTTTTACTTGCTACATTGAAGTGCTAATTGAACTCTTAAAATAATTTGTTGAAAAGAAAATAATATATTTTAATTATACAGTGTGGTAAATGAAAGCATTTATTTTAACATTCATTAAGAAATATTTTTATTCATAAATATATTTACATTTCTGTGTGTGTAATTATAGTGTTCTGAATCAGGGTACTTAAGACTAACAGGAAAAATGAACTGGTTTAGTATTCATATACTAGATGGCAGCACAAATCATCAACCTAGTATATTCTGTGTTCACAAAGAACATGTTCTACAATCACAAATTTACTTGCAGTCTATAACACTTAGAATCAATTATAATTTATTTATAAATTTTAAAATGAACTGAAAAATTTGATTGCTTATTTTCAATTTTATGTTAAGAGACACATCACGAATACATGATACTAGTTTTATCTTTCAAACAGGTTTATGCTGCCATCTATGAAATAAATATGTAAGTATTTAAAACTAAATTTAAATGTTTATATTATAGAATTAAAATTGGATATAAAAATGAGAATCTTTAGAGCTTACTTAAAAGCATACAAATTCACTCAAAAACCACAATTGCTATTTTTTGACATTTTTATTGAGGTAGAAGAATTTAAATGGAATGATGTTGGTATTAACAGGGCCGGTGTGGATAATATGAGTTTTCGAAGTCGGCTGATTGCAGAGGGTAAGCACATCAAACTACAGTCTCGTCCTTTTTCGGTGAAGTAATTTTCTTCAAAAAGATGTTAGAGCGTTTGAAAACAGCACATTAAATGAATGTTTTTGTAGTGCTTAGTGTTTTTTTTCTTTTATTATTATTCAGTTTTTAAAGGTGTGTTGGATTGATCCTCATGAAAAATAGGTACATGTTAAACAATGAAAGGCAAATGCATAACATTAATTCTGCATTTGGTGAAATTTAGCCTGGTCTGTAAGATGCAAAACTCAAATTTATCATATTTATCGGTATGAATGCAGTGTGAGAAAATTACTCTTTAAACCATTTCCTGTAACATTTTCTTCTTGGAGTACATTAGTTTATGAGCAGACCCCACTATTCCATTGGTGATAATACAGGAAAATGGTTAATGGTTAAAAATTGAAAAAAAAAATGTTTTACTAACATAAAAATAATATGAAGAATAAAAACAAAAACATTGTACCTTTAATTCCTTTTAAATTTGTAAACATTTGTTGTCTTGAGAAAACTTACTCTGAAATATATTTATTTATTAAGGAATTAATTACACATAAAATTAATTACACATTTACATGAAATGAGCAAATTGTTGACAATGATAGAGCTCAGAGTTTCAAATGACTATGCTACATTTCTCTAAGAGCTTCCAAAAGTTATAATTTATATTCCATTAAAGTCGCTTTGATTTCTATCAGTTAATGTTTCTTCCAATTTTTGACGTAAATTGAAATGGTCTTATTCACAGAATAAATTAGTCAAAAATGTTCCGGAAAAATTTTTAAGTTTCTGAAGGAGAAGATCAAACCTTTGGCTTAAAGACGTTATAACAACAGCACCTAACATTCCAAGGGGGAAAATTGTCTCTGTTCTGTGTAGGTTGTTCTTCACTTTTGTTAGAATTTTTAAAAAAAATTTCAAGGTTTTGATGCTTTTTAGCTTCTAAAACTTCCACCAACATCCAAAAATACACTAGTTCTGTATTGTATCTATGAAGCTATCATTCAAATCTTTATCAGATCTACATTCTTCTAGAACACTATTTTTTTTTTTAAAAAACTTTCAGAATTCTGAGAAATATTAAAATTTTTATATTGATGAATGTTGTGAACTTTTACATTTTTTAAAAATTTTATCCCATGAAATATCATATACATCAAATTAAATTGTGGAATTTTTTTTCCCTCTGCAAATGTGGCTTGATTTATTAAACTGTTATTGAGTGTTTGAATATTTTTTCAGCTATTTTATGAAGTGCATCAAAACAATCTCGTAACTGAAACTTTAATGGTGTTATTGCATCTGTTCAGCCAAACCACCTCGTATCTAACAAAGTTTTGAATTTTAAATTTGAATGATGCCTTTTTATAAGAAACCCAACGATTTGCTAAAGTGGGGGATAGTTCTAAGACATTCGGAAAAAAAATATTGTTCCGAACAAACCAACCTGGTTTTAACCTGGGTTCCTCAGAAATCTAGGTTTCCTGAGGTTTTGGCAGGGATTCCGCATGCGATCACTATTTGTTTAATCCAGGCGTCAAAATTTTGGTAAAATTTTAATTGTTATAAAGGATTGTCAAAGAAGGAGAAGAAAAAATTATTGACATATCAACATATTCGATGTTAACACCTAAATTTTAAAAAAATATATGTCCTAAATTTTAGGATTAAATTTTTTTTTTTTTTTCTTTTTTTT